>RCUC01124645.1:0-106575 GCA_003697995.1 Taxidea taxus jeffersonii | reverse complement strand
GAGGGGCGTTGGGAGAGGGTGGTGGGGTTACATTATATGTTTAAAATAAAAAATATAAATTTAATTAAATTTTAAAAAAAGAAAATTCTTAAAAAACAACTTATGAGTGAAATCATATGTATCTGCCTTTCTCTGACCAATTTATATCGCTTTGCATAATATGGAAGGATGTCATTCTTTTAGATGGCTTAGGAGAATTCAATAGCATGTGCACACGTGCGTGCATGCGTGTATGAATATCAGATAGAGAGAGACAGACTGACAGAAAGAGATAGAGAGATAACATCTTTATCCTGGCATTTATCTGTTGATGGATGGCAGGGCTCTTTCTACACTTTGGCTATTGTGGACATTCCTGACCTAAGCCCATTATGCTCCCTTACACAGAATCAAAGTGAGAAGTCGTCAAAATCTTTGGGTGATGGCGGTGTGAGTGAGAGCTCCATCCACATTGGCTGTGAGCAAAGACTGAGGCCGAAATATGAAAGGTTATGGGAATGCCCACTGAGAGGATCCACATTCTACAGTTCACCCAGGAAAGGAAAAAAAAAAACCTGCGAGGGAGAGAACTAGCATTGTTTCCCCATACCCAGGAAGGAGGCCACCTCCCCCCAAAACCCTATAGTTTGGCCTACACACAAACATTTTCTGCTGATCCTCTCCAACCCCCCGAAGTTTCCTGATGTCCCAATTGTTCCGAAACCAACTTTTGAGAGGCCCGTCGCAGAACATCCCCATAGTTCTAAGATCTCTGCATGCGTCCCCACATGAAGAGCGAGGCTAATGCTCTGAAACCCTGGCTGGGAGTGATGCCTTGGTGCCATCTACTTTCAGGCAAAAAGAAAAGGGTCGAGCCCCCTGGAGGGCTCTGGGGGTTATGAACTGGACTCTTGTTTGCAGCTGAAGTCATAATCTCATGGGTTCTGAGATGTGTCCCTAAGGCCAGATCTATGCTCAGCAGGGAGTCTATGTAAAGCTCCTCTTGTTCTGCCCTGAGCCCAAAGCATGTGTACTCTCCGCCTTCTCTCTCCAAAAACATCCTACAACACATCCCACAAACACCTTGTGTCCTATTTGCAGAATTCTGAGGACCCAAGGGTGATGTGGAAGTGGCAGCCCAATACCCTATATCTTTCTCTGTGCAAGCAAGAGGAAGGTCTCCTTCACCTTCCACAAGGTAGATGTCTTGGAAAACGCTTCCTTCCTCAAATAGAAGAGGTTGCTGAAAGGCATTTTTCAGCCTTGTGGTGTCTCAGAGCTATGGGCACACAGCACAGTCGTTCGTTCCCAAGCTTGTTTTTAAAACCGCTTCTTGGCTCAGTAAACAAGACGGTAGTTGAGAGATGTGGCCCACACATTCCTTTCTCATAGTCAGGTAGAGGGGGCGTCTTCCTTGCTGTTCACTCACAATTTCCTGGCTATTCATTCTTTGAATGAGAAGTGGTAGTTGAGGACGGTTCCACAAAAGCTGTTTCCTTTCTGAGAGGTATACAAGGAAAGTGGTGTAGCTTCATCAAACATTTATGCAATGTGGCATTGGACTCACAGCCTTCTTCTTCTCAAGATTGGTCCGCTGCGCCTTCCTCAGGCATGGACACCCATGTTGAAAACGCTAGTGTCTTCCAAAAAGCAAACATGGTTTGAAAGCAGGTTCCTGCCGTGTTCTTTTTGCGTTCTCTTTCAGCTTGTGGGTCATAAGTTTGGCTCCAAACCTACCTTGTGGCATGCCCCTCTCATCTTGCATCAAGAACCCAGAAGGATCAGAAGGCCCCTGGTACATGGCCTTGTTTCTCAGAGCTCTGGTCACAGAACTGTCTTTAGGACTGCTACAGGTGTATCTGGAAAGTACTCTGTCACTGTGACATGTGCTATCCGTTGCAAGTTAGATTCTGACCCAACAGATTTCTCTGAGTGCATAGTTTTTGCTTTATGCATTAGAATACACCTTTGAAAGAGAGATTATTTTCTGTTTCTGTTTCACCGCTGCCATGTTTTTGTAGGCCTATGTTTCTCAGTCTGCAACCACTTTGGGGATGTGCTTGCATCATTTCAGGAAGGTGGTTTAATTTCTTTGTTGTGTCTCAGAACAACAAAAAGAAATTAAAGGCATCCAAATCGGCAAAGAAGAAGTCAAACTATTGCTCTTTGCAGATGATATGATACTATATGTGGAAAACCCAAAAGACTCCACTCCAAAACTGCTAGAGCTTGTACAGGACTTCAGTAAAATGTGAGGATATAAAATCAATGCACAGAAATCAGTTGCATTTCTTTACACCAACAACAAGACAGAAGAAAGAGAAATTAAGGAGTCAATCCCATTTACTTAGCAAAATAAGTCAACTGGAGAAAGACAACTATAACATGATCTCCCTGATATGAGGAAGTAGAGATGCAACAGGGGGTGGGTGGGTTAAGGTGGTAGGAAAAGAAAAAATGAAACAAGATGGGATCGGGAGGGAGACAAACCAAAAGAGACTCTTAATGTCATAAAACAAACTGAGGGGGTGGGGGGGGAGAGGGGTTGGGAGAGGGTGGTGGGGTTACATTATATGTTTAAACAAAAAAAAAGCTTAAATTAAAAATAAAAAAACAGAAAAAAAATATTAGGCTAAAATACATAAAGATTACTGAGACTTTTTTGGCAATGCCTTAAATTTCAGCCCAAGGCAACTGCCTTACCCTAGTTCATGTCCTGGGATGTTCTGTCCTCCTTAATATTGTGCCTGGCTTTCTTACTTCACTCATATTTCAGCTCACGCCAGAAATGGACTCACACAAACATGGTTACTGACTTACAGAAAAGGCCCTCACTGTGATTCAATGGAGGAAACATTTCTTAAAACAGCACACCCACCAGTCTTGGCACACAATCCTGCTTCATCTTTCATCAAAGCACTTATAACTTAATATGGTGTTATATTACTTATAACAATATAGTGTTAACCTTTTGCTGGTTTACTGTCCACCTCCGTGCGCTAGATTTGAAGCCCATCAGGGCAGGGATTTTGTCTTGTTCACTGCTTAGATCAGTGTCTTGCACCAAGTAGAAGGTTGATTACTTCTTTGTTGATAGCCCTTAGCCCAGCTGGCCAGTGTGATAGCAAGAGGTGTAGAAGCAAGCACACAGGCTCTGGAATAGTACTGAGTTTGTATTCTGGTTCTGTTGCCCAGTAGCTGAAGGGCCTCAGGCAAGTTTCTTCACCTTACTGTGCCTCAGTCTTCCCATCTGTAAAATGGACAAAACCCCAGTTCTAACATAGCTGCAGCCCAGAGCAAGGAGCTGAACACTGCTATCCCTCTCACGAGGGGTCGGTGTGTTCATATGGCCTGGGACTCATCCTTCAAGTTGCTCACTACCCTTCTTCATACCTTCTCTCAGGAGGCCTCTGATATCCTTCAACCTTCTGGAAGGAAAGAGCATATTGTGCACAGTGCTGTTCTCCAACCACTGTTTCTAAAATATATATCTCAGGCATACTGTCTACAGTTCATAAGACACATGGTTAAAGCTCCTGGTTTCCCCTGGCAGCATTTCTTCTTTTTACAAAATGTTCTCCACCAGGATAGAAAGGCCCATTCAAGAGCCTACAGTTGCTCTCGGCTCACTTGGCCTTCAGACACTTCCCTTTGGCTTCAGATACAGGTGACCAAAAGAGGACAAGGAACTTAACCTAGGTCTCATGTCTGACCAGGAATAGAAGGGAATTTCTTTCTCCCAGTCCAGTGCTCTTTTGACTATAAAATCTCATCCACTTTCTCATCTTACTCCTCTCCCCCAAACCCAGGTGAAGCTTCAAATCATAGTGAATAATGTATTTCCTTTTTTAAAGATTTTATTTATTATTTGACAGAGAGAGGGAGAGAGAGAGAGATAGAGAGAGAGAACACAAGAGGGGGAGTGGGAGAGGGAGAAGCAGACTCCTGGCTGAGCAGGGAGCCTGACGCAGGACTCGATCCCAGGACACTGGGATCATGACCCAAGCCTACGGCAGATGCTTAATGACTATGCCACCCAGGCACCCCAAATAATGTATTTCTCAGAGAGACTCAAAGGCGACCTGGAAGAAAAGTGGCTATGGAAACATGGAATTGGCTGTGAGGCCCTGCCTGGAGCTAGACTTTGTCCAGAGGTACTGAGTCTTCAGTAAAAGTGAGCACAAGTGTATAGCTTTGGGGCAGGCTCTAAGCATGTTGCATATCGTTCCTGCAGGCAGTTTTCTGCCCAGAAACTACAGCCTTCATAGATCCTTACACTCAAGAACCGAAAGAGCGTGTATGTTCTGGATCAATATGTTGCTTAGAGAATGTTCCAGCTTCGGCAGACTTCAGGTTTAGGTATACATGGAAATGTGCGACTATAGAAAGACATTCATTTGTCTAGTCCACAGACATGTTTCCCTGCCAAAGGAGACCCTGGGAGCTCCTGTCAGCATTATTGCTGTATTTTACCTGGCTTCAGGTTTACCTTGTGACTTATAGTTTTAGAAATACTTCCTCATTCCTTTTATGCTTTCTTCTTGATAAAACTCATCTGAGGCTCCCCTGGTGATTTCACTATTATAAATGGAAAAACTGAGGTTCAAAGGCCAGAATGTACTTTCTGAAGATGAAAGTTAGTGGCAAAACCAGTACTAGAAGCAGGTTTCCTCCATAGCACCAGGCCACCCCCACCCCCAGGCATAGGCTCCTATACCCTCTCATGGGCAACTGTTTTAGCTGTCTTATCCTAATCTCTGCAGCTGGCATACACAGTCCAGCTCTTCTGGTTCTGTCATCATGTAACCTCTGAGATTTCAGAGTGTTTTGCCAAGAGAGGCCCAGCGTTTTCCTGGAAGGTATAGAAGGAAAAGTCAGTGGGGAGGAGAATGAAGTGCTCCAGAAATGATTTCAGTGCCGGGGCAATGTACTTGCTGCATCTGTATCCCCATCATGGGCTCTCACCATCCCCTCTCTGGCTGGCATTCCAGGGGTTTGCTAAGACTTCTAGACCTTTTTATTGAGAGAGAGAGAGAGAGAGAGAGAGAGATAGTGTGCAACCCCTATGGAGCTCAGCAGTCCCCACTCAGATAATATGGTCTGATGACTCCAGAATGTTTGTTTCTCAGGAAAAGTTGAGATCCAGCCTACCCTGATTGAAGGTGCTGCCTACCCAATTTCACAGCTCCACCTACCTTCTTAGATGTCCCCCATTCAGCAAAGTGACCAGAACTTTCCTCAAGAAAGTTATAACTTCACTGTCTCATTTCTTCACCTCCAGGCAACATTGCCCAGAGCTAAGCCAGAGGCCCACACCCTTTAGTTTCTGTCCACCCCACCCAGTCTGAACCCGACTGCTAGGCCTCAGACGCTGCTCTCCCTAACCTCTCTCTTGAGGCTCACTACTTCCAGAGAGCCTTCCTTGATTAGCTCCATTTTGCTCCTCACCCCCTTCCCCAGCTTCTTTTTTTCCCTCTTTATACCCTGTTCTTTATCCCAGGTGGGTAAGAGGCAGTGGACCCTTAGGGACAGCATCAGTTGGCCATCCTTGCCCTCTGGCTTTCTATTAGACTCAGTTGATGGGAGGCACTTGCAAGGGTTGGGGGAGTGGATAGAGGGAAATCAAGATGTTTCTTCTCTACTTCCCCCTGTGGTAGCACCTTCTTCTGATAGAACCACCCCTCCTGTTGGTGGCCACCTTTCAATGACTCAGATTCTCTGGGACAGCAAATAGGTCAGCCTCTCATCCAGTTGTGGACTAGGGAAACCACTCTTTGTTCCCCTGGAGGGAAGGAAAGCAGAAGGGAACAAGCAGGCACTTATTGGTAAAGGCTTAGAAGAGGGTTATGAGCAGACAAGAGGCGTTCTTGAGGTTATTGGGAATATAGGGAGAAGGAAATCTCTGGAAGAATTTGCTCAACTCTGAGGGCCCTTGACTGGCTGGGGTAGACTCTACTCTCTCTTTTCTTCCTGTCTCCTTTCCTTCCTTTCTCCCTTACTCTCCGGACCACCTCCCTCCCTCCCAAACCCCTTGCTCTCACATAGTTACACATGTACTCATTCACATAGTATCTCTCTCTCTCTCTCTCTTTCTCTTACACACACACACACACACACACACACACACACACACACAGAGTCTGGCTCCTGCCATACACTGGCACTCACATACACACATTCATATGCAGCTGCCAACACCAGATGGCACAGACTACCTTTCCCTTCATCCTCATCCTTGACACTCAGAGACACAAGGATTCACACAGAGACACACAGGAGCTCACACATAGACTCACAATCACAGTTTCATACACACACGCACACACACACACACACACACACACACACACACACCCTTAGCGGTCCTGTCTGAACTGCTCTAAAAGCCCAGCTTTCTTCTTCTGTCCACCTCCAGGTAGGACTTCTACATCTCCAGAGTTGGAGAACTTAGGAAGTCAAGGCTAGCTATGGCCAAACAGTCTCAGCTGATTCCCAGGACACTGTCAGCTTATTTGTTTCCTGGAAAGTGAGGAAATAGTTACCCCTGAGAGGGAGAAAGAGGTATTAGAGGGTTTTCCTGCTTTCAGGTACCAGGCAGCCACTCTATCTTGCCCAGGTCTCAGCAGGCAGGGTAAAGTCAAACAGCTGGAAAAGGCTCATCTGCCTCAGCTATTCCCTGGCCCTCCTCTCCCCAGCCTGACCTCACTAGAAGAGTTGGAGGTAGGAGGTCATTTTTTTTCATCCAACAAATATTTCTGATCTGAGAGGCCATAGAGGATGGTGAAGCAGCCCATAACTTAGCAGCAGCAGGAGACCACTGTCATCCTTAGGCTGATGGAACAATGGGAAGAAGTGGTATTACTGGAGCCCGGAAGTTGGGTAATTCAGTGGGAACTAGAACCACAGAGAATTGCCTAGTGAGCAATGAAGCACAGAGGAGACACAGCTGCTGCCAAAGCCAGCTCCCAAAGCAGGACCAGGATTGGAGAAAGATCTACTTCCCCTTGCCTTCTAGTCTTTCACCAGTGCCTCCCATTGGCCAAACCCAATATAGAACAGAGGGAGGGAAGGGCCAGAGACAAGGTATATGAATATAAACTGACAAATGACAGACACACAATGTTAGTGTCAACACCCAGGTAAAGAATGTTGGTGGCCGGAGCTAAGTGGACTAAGTCATTGCTTGCAACTCCCTGCACTCAAACATCATAACATTTCAGCAGCCATCCTGGGGATAAGCTTCCTTGAGTATTTGATGGTCCGGGAATGTGTGGTAGGATTAAGGAACAGAGCACAAAAGAGCCTCCAGTCACAGATTGTCAAATTTCTAGGAGACCAAATCCCAGAGTAGAGGTTTCATGTATTCAAGGTTTCCTTCTCACCAAATCTCTGAAGTACTAATCATTCCCATATCTACTGGACATCAGAAAAATTCCAGAATGCTCAATCTTTTCTAGGAGAGTCTGCACTATGACTTTTTAACCTGATCTTCCTAGAACATAGCTTTGGCTCATGACACTCCTTGACTTGAGTACCACCTGCAGGAGAAAGTCAAAATTTAGCCTGTAGACATCCATGATTACCTAGGAAATGACTCAGATCTACCTCCCCAAGTTCATCTCCCCCCTTCTATTACATAGTAGTACTAACTGCTATTTATTGAGATGTATACTATGAGCTGGATGTTATTTTAAGAGCTCCACATGTATTATCTCATCAAATTCTCATAATGTCCTTATACAGAAGGTCCTGTAACTATCCTCATGTTGCAGATGAGGAAACTGAGGCCCAGAGAAGTAAGGTAAAATTTCCATGGTTATACAGCTGTAAGATACAGAGTTGTAACCTCTCCTTAACTGTTGCTTTACTCAATTTGAACTCACTGTGCTAACATCTTTGTATTGTCTTTTTTGCTTCCTTTCCCTTGTTTGATTTAGCTAAAATTCTGTGGGATCCATTGTCTCATGGGAAGACTTTCTTGATACTCTCCATTCACAGTGTTTTGAACATGGCAGCTCTTTGAGCAGGAACTCTCTTGATTCTCATGTGACATCATAAGCAAAGCCTACTCTTCCAAGACAGGCAGACCTCACTGTGAAAGTTGTGACCTTGGGGAAGTCACCTCACCTTGCTAAGCAGCCTGTTTCCTCATCCCTAATATGGAGCTAATAATAATTTAGAGCTTCTAAGGTGGCTGGAGTCATTAAGCAAGGCCGTGAATAAAAACAAGACCTCTGACAGTGGAAGTAGAATCTCTTGGCTGGCTGGTTTCCTTGTCATGTTCATTGGTCTGCTCTCACAGACAGTTAGGCTGAAGGTTGGGGAGGCAAAGGACTTCTTTTTATGGCTCTTCTTGAAGAAAGGAGGTGAAGTCTTCAATTACTATGGCCCCTCCACACGCAGCCCTATGTTCTATGCTCCTTGTGTTCTCTTCCGCATTTTGACAGCCACCCTTGGGGCACTGCCATTATCCTCCTGTCACAGATGAGAATGCTAAAGCCTTATAAAAAGAAGTGAGAGTAGAAAACAGGCTAGCCTGAGGCTCAGGCCCTTGCTCTGAAGAACAGGCCCTAGTGCATTGTGGGAAAAGCTGTTCTATAGCCACAGAAAGGTCCAGTCCTTCCTATTATCCAGAGTCTTGGTCTAGAAGAGGCACCTTATGCCAGCCGTGGATGGTGGTACCCACTGTGTCTGGTGAGCTTTGCTCCATAGACTGCACATGTCTTTGAAGCACCCCCTTAGAATTCAGCCACTTTGAACACTCCCTAGAGACCACCTATGATATCAGCAAAGCTCTCCATGCAGTCAGATATTCACAAACCATAAGGATGCTTCAAAACAATTTATAAAGTCTTTACTTTATAAGTAAATGGGATTTCTAAGCTCAGGATAAATGGGATTGGCTTTGGGTGTAGAGACCAAAGTGTGAGCCACTACAAACAGCACAATCAGGTTATATATTCATCTCTCTGGCCCTATCCACATTCTCCAGCTTCTTTTTTAAAGATTTTATTTATTTATTTGACAGAGATCACAAGTAGGCAGAGAAGCAGGCAGAGTGAGAGGAAGAGGCAGGCTCCTTGCTGAGCAAAGAGCCAGATGCAGGGCTCGATCCCAGGACCCTGGGATCATGACCTGAGCTGAAAGAAGAGGCTTTAACCCACTGAGCCACCCAGGTGCCCCAGCTTCTAATTTGTATATAAATTATAAGTTTTTACTTCCTGTAGCAGATATTTCTAGAACTCTAGCCTGTGGCATCTGTGACCATGAAAAGCTGAAACAGAATGCAAAGAAGAAACCAAACAGGGGGAAAAAAAACAAATTCCCACCTACTACCTGATTTCTTTTGGATCCTGGACATCTGGGCTTGTGCTTATTGCATGTCTGGAATCTGATCTCACTGGCACCTGGGCTTACTAGCTTCTTTCTTAGAATAATGTGTTCTCCTGTGTGCTTATTCTCCAGAAAGCCTCACACAGCCTGGGTGCTTGAAATATATATGGACTGATAAATCACCCAATGTCTATAACAGTCATTCCTTACCCACATATATGTACTGCATTTAACAGTTTGGAAAGTGCTTGCACATAAATTATCTTGTTTGAGCCCTCCCCTCTGCAAAACATGCAAAGAGGTACCATGAGAGGGAGATGGTAAGTGTAATGAACACTGGACAGGAATGCGGGAATCCCAGGTGCAAGTCCTGGCATGGCGACTTACTCATTCTATGACCTTAAGAGACTTTTCTTCTTAACTATAAAATGAGGGGATTGGATCAGATTGGGAATATAAATTTGCACAATAAGCAGTGACTATTTGGATCACTTCCTGGAGGTAGACTCTGAGGACATCTGGGCTAAAGCAGAAAGAGTGAATCAGTGATGTCGGCCATGGATGAGGGAGAGGGGAGCAATCGCATACATACCACTCATTTACCCTCTTTGGATTAGAGGGTATTAAATTTAAGAACTCATTCCAGTTCTGAGAATTTTGGATTTTCAAGGTGCTTTGTCCCAAAGGTCACTCAGTGAGGTAAAGACAGAGCTGGAACTAGACCCATTCCTCTACCGAGTATGCTTTTCATCTTTCTTTCCAAGCTCCACTGGGGCACAGAACTCATAATTTACTTCAGTCCTAGGTGTCAATTTGAGATTTGCTGAGTATTTGCTTTGTAGCTTGCAGAAAGCCACTTCCTCAAATGTTGTTTTCAAGGTATATTCATGTTGTAGCCTTGATCGGTACTTTAATATTACATGTATTTAATGGATAAAATTTGGTAAGAAATGACAATACAGTGAAGAAAATAAAAATCATATATACCTCTGCCATCCAGAGTAATCAGTGTATACATTTTGTGTATTTCTTTCTAGTCTTTTATCTATATCTGTATCCATCTATAATTTAAGCATTTTATTTTTATATCTTTTACATATGTATATTTTATATATATAATTTAAGTGTTTTGTTTATATATCTTTTATATATGCATATTTTACATATGCATATTGCACCTTATGGGTGAGCTGTAATTTATTTAAACAAACCCCTATTGTTGGGTGTTTAGGGTGTTTCTGATTTATCTTAAACTTTTAAACAGTGCAGAGAGTCTCTTTAGTGTGGTATGGCTTCAGGATAACCCAGAACAGAGGCAGGGGAATGGTTGAGATGTACTCTTAAAGTTCCTCTTGTGCTAAATACCCTTTCTGAGGAATGTCTTCTTTTCTGTTTTCCCTGGAAAATTTATTTTGGCAATAGTTGGAATTATTTTTGTTTGTTTTCTGAGTTGACACACAATCCCTCCAAGTGTTCAAGTGGTTCTTCAACCAAATCCAGACTGCTTATAGTTTAGGCCTTCTTGGTGATAAATTCCCATTCTTGGTTTATCCACCCACTGTGGCAGCTGCCAAGAAGTAGTCTTTGCCAGGGCCCACAAAATTAGCTTTGGGGGGTATCTTCCAGGGTCTAGCGGGCAACAAGAGCAGCCACAATCTTTCTAGAAATGGTGTGGGAGGAGGGAAAGGACCGCTGAAGCCAGGGACTATAGGGGCAAGAATGTCTGAAGGGTGCCTGTGAGGTGGGTGGCCTAACTCTGGAGTCTTTAGTTCATGAGCAGGAGATCCCTGTGAGCTTCTGGTGGACAAAATTTGGGGGGAGGCAGAGACAGGAGAACCAGTCAGCAGAGGTGGATGTTCCTCTGCATGGTAGAAAAAATGTGGAAACAAAGACAAAGAATACCTACACATGATTTCTCCACACTCTTTCCAAAGTATACCAACTGACATTGCCTTCCCCTTCCCAACAACTGTCCTTAGGATCTAGACAGGGCAAGGGTTATGGTGCTCATTTGAAGCATAAGGAAAATGAAGCTCAAAGAAGTCAAGTAACATACTCAGCGAGAAGAACCCATCACCCATTCACTTGATGGACAAAGTCAGGCACTATGCTGGTCACAAAGATGAATACAACTCAATCTTTATCCTTTACTGGGCAATATCCATGTGATAGAAATGGTAAACCAGAGAGGTGAGGTTCCCACTCTCAAGAAGAAGCATTTTTTTGTCTGTAAGCACATTGACCATCCAGTTAGTTGCTTATACAGACTGCCCTGCCCAGTTTCTGGCATCGACTATATATGAGAGTACTGAGCAGGATCCCTAGAACTTTTGGGGAGACCTGACAGAGGATTCTGGGCCTCCATACCTCCATGTTCCCAGACTCATTCCCCTGGACCAATACCATTCCCTTGAGATGGGATCTGAGCTGTGACAGACAGCACATCCAGTAGATAGGGGTACCCAAATGATATAGCAGAGAATTCATCTTTTCTCCTTCAGGAGTAGTAAGCTCCCTGTGGCTGGGAATGTGCAAATAAAAGTTGTGAGAATACCTGCTGGGGATGCTACAGCATGGGGCATCAGGGGTCAGTGACAGTGGGCATGGAGTGGAACCAGGTGAACTTCCATATATTTTCCTGCTTTAATAACTGAAATTTGGAGATTCTGTCCAGTTGTTTCCCAGAGATGACCCCTCAGTGCTCTGCCATAGACATATAGTGAGGCAAAGTCCCCCAGCCAGGTCAACAAAGTTCCCTGACGCTAGTGAGTAGTCTCTGAGAGACCCCTTGGTATCCCTGCCAGTCTTCTTACTTGTTCCATGCAGTTGAGTCCCCACCCTCAACATAAGCTTATTTGCTAGGTAACAGGGGGGCCTTGTACATCAGACGAGTCCCCACTGTGTTTTGGCATTTGTCTGGAGGAAGTAGGAGATGCTGGGGATCAGGTAGCATGTTTTCTGCCTCCTAATGCATGCTTACTCAGAACATGGCATAACCCAGCCATGCTCCTCACTCCTGATGACCCATCTGGAAGTGTCTGAGGTTCTCAGCATAAGATATATATAGAGAGAGGAGTTTCCTTCTCTCATTTCCTTCCCTAGTGAGAGAAGGAAGGAAGAAAGGAGAAGGGGAAGGAGGGAGGGAGGAAAAGAAGGATGAGGAAGAGAAGAGACTTTTATCAAACTTCCCCTATGTGCCAGGTGCTATATTAGATACCAAAGGAAACATGGTTTAATGGAAAGAGCAAAGGTTTTAGAGTTAGACATTCATTCATTCACTCATTCATAATTTTATCCATTTACTTAACAGACGATTATTGAACCTACTATGCATTGGGCATCTGCTAGATACTGGGGTTATGCAGTGGAGAACCGTGATCTCTGACATCATGAAACTGCAGTCTACTGGGAGAGACAGACATAAAGTTAATCATTCCCCCAATTGATTCTAAATTACAAAGTGTGATAAATGCTCTGGAACAAAAAAAAAGAGAGGCTTTGAGAGTATATAGCAAGGGAAGCACAATTCAGATTGCTGGGGAGGGGAGTGTCAAAGAAATCCCCTATGAGGAAAAGGCCCTAAAATGAAACCTAAAGGATGAGTAAGAATTGCCAAATGAAGACTCAAAGAAAGAATGTTCCAGATAGAGGGACTACTTCAAGCTATGGCCTCAAAATGGGGAAGAGATCAGATTGCTTAAAGAATTAGAAGGAGACTGGTATGACTGAGGCAAAAAGGTTGTATCACTCTGTGGGATTTGTTCCTTCCTAATTCCCTTCCAGGTACCCAAGGGTCAGGGACAGTGGGCCCCACTTGAAAGGAGAAATGAGGTTGTGGAGGAAACCAGCTACTCAGTTCCTGTGGAAATAGCAGCTTGTCAAGCTTCCCCAGGCCTGAACCCAGCTTTGCCTTTCATCAAGCAACCGAGCATGGTGTAGGAATGCTTAGTGGGGCATTCTTTAACCCGGAAGGGGTCTAAGCCAGTCTGGCTATCTCCACCTTCTTCTTAAATATCTGCTTCTAGTGCCCCCACCCCCAAATGTTTTCTGAGTGCCTGCTCTGTGCCAGGCCTATGCTGGGTGCTGAGGATCTAGAAGTGAAATTAATAGTGTCTCCCTCAATGAGTAGGGAGACAGGCATACAGCAACAATTATGTTTATCTCAGGAAGTCTTCAGTATCTAACTTTAATCTCTTCTGCTGCTTTCTGTGATGATGTCACCCCAGACTCCTCTATATAAACCCTCCCTCAGTTTCCTGAAATCACCTGGGTAGGCTGTGATAGAAGCTTCAGCCATCAAGTTGAACTTCTACTACTGTTCTCTTCTCACCAGGAGTGAGGACTTCCAATTTCCCTCTGGGTTTTTTGTCTCCACTGTTCTATATCCCAGCACCCAAAACTCAACAAGAAAGTATTTATGTGAGCCTGAGCTAGTGGCAGGAGTGAGGTGTGGTGAGGTTCACAAGAAGCCTATGCACTCTATCCCTCCAAGTTCAGAGAATAGAAGGGAACACTGGACTTAGACTTATTCCAGGAGTGCAGATAGAAAACACCCTGGGATCATAAGGGATTTGGTGGAAAGAGTCACAGAGAGACACTGAAACAGCACAGAGAGGCCTGAGTCTCCCCCCCCCCCCCCCCCCAAACAAGTCAATTGCTAACTCTCTCACAGAAGGAGTGTCAGCCATTCTTCTTGGGGGGCACAGGAGAAGACAACTCAAGCTCAGTGGTAGAGTGGAAGCTTGAGAACAAGGCAGCCAGAGGTTAAATCTGTGCCAGGTGTAGAATTGTGATAGACATCACTGACATTAATCAATAGTAGGCTCTCTTTGCATTTCTAGGGACACAGAGGATTATATGTCCCTATTGATTGAAGTTAGATGTGGACATGTGACTGGTTCTTGCCAAAGAAGTGAAGACAGAACTTACTGGGGTCATAACTGGATCTAAACATTTAATGGCACATCTTCAACTGTCCACCTTTGTCTTCCATAGTTTTGGCAATGGTGGAAGCCCAGGTTGAAATGGTGGTGTCACTGTCATAAGATAGTGGTTGCCCCCCCCAACCTGGGTCCTAGAACCCTCCTGTAACCCACAATGAACATATAAGCTAAGTGAGAGTAAACTTTCTTTTTAAGTACCTGAGATTCAGGTGATATTTATTAATTCAGCATGACCTGGCCTTCCTGCCCAAAATGGGAATTATGGGCAAGTTACTTAACCTCTCTGTGCCTCAGTTTCCTCATCTGTAAAATTAGAGTTGTAAAAAATCCCAATCCTTCTAAAGGATTAAGTGGGTCATGCATAGGGGCTTAGAACAATCTGGGACATATAATAAAGGATCCAATCAATGTTAGATCTATTACTATGATCTCCTACCTGGAAAAATCTGTGTCTTGATTGGATTAAGCAGAGAGCTAAAGAAGCAGACAATTAGGGATGACAGAGATTTTACAGTTTTCTGGTTCTACCCTTATTTTGTGTTGGAGCTTTCTGTGCAGCATCCCTGTCAAGTGCTATTCAGCACTTCTTGAGGTCCTAGTACTGGCAGCAGAGGCAGAGCTGAAACCTGTTCATAGATACTGTCCCTCTCCCCACCCCTCAAGCAACTATATTAGGGGTTGCACTCAGACCTGGGATTCCTGCTTCCTTGTCTGGTGTATGTTTTATGACACTGACAAAAGGCAGGACACCAGTTTGTGCTGTCAGTGATATAGTCATGGAGAAAAGGAACTGGCAGATTTTCCTCACAAGCTGTTTGGAAATCATATCATCCCCACCCCTGCACAGTCCTCTGCCCCATGCTGTCATTGGACTTCCCTCAATGACACCTCCTAGAACATGCCTCCCAGGCCTCTGACCAGATCCCTTGGTTTCTCTATCTCCTTTCCTCTTATGTCCTCTTTGAAAGGGCCTTCCTCCATTAAGCTACTGTGTGTTTTCTTCCTAGACTCACAAAAATGCACTCCATGCCTCTCCATTATTTGTGCTTCCTGTGGTGTTCAGAGCCCCCCCCCCAAGCTGAACTATAGCAGAGGCTGGGGACAAACAAACTTGTTTGGCTCAAACATGGGAAGACCAAAGCATATTTGCACCTTGTGGGACCCTATGGTCACATTCATGAGGTACTATCTGAGAGAATTGGAGGGGCTGGACCCCAAATGTCACTCCCACCTGTCACTCACAATGTCTCACTGCCATGATTTAGGATAGGTGTTTCCTTGCAAGGAACCCAGGAGGGCTACTGGCCCTGTCCATGTAGATTAATTAAGGCAGCTGTCTGGTCTGGGAAACTCTTCATTGGAATCACCTGAGGTGTATGTTAAAAATACAGATTTCTGAGGTGGCTTCTTGGGGCTTGTCATCTGCTATTGGAAGAAGGGCTGCTAGGGGAAGGGAAGAAGCAAATTTTGAGCATAGGTCCTTATCTTTCCTACCCTGGAGGCCACCTAGATCCCATCTTCAACCTCTGCCTGTGACAATACCTCTGAGGTCTCAAGTCAGAGATCATGTACTTTTAAGCATCTACTTTTCAGTAAAATGAGAGTGGGGGTTCCACAAGATTTGGAAAAGCAATTGTACTCTTTGGAAGCTACCTCATGTGCCTTTAAAGAGTAGGACTCATAAGAGGGCATGGGCTGACACTACAGCAATAGGAGACCATGCTAGTGGTGGGACTGCTGGTCAAACAACAATATAACCCCAGTTATATTCCCGGCAATATGATTTCCTCCCATTTGTGTACTGGTTTACAGTTTATGGAGTTCTTTCATATTCACATTCCTCTTTAAGCATCTCACTATACCGTGAGGTGGATACTAATTACTTCTATTTTACAGAATTAGCAGTTCCAACTACTAAGAGATTAATTCACTTTCTTAAGATCACATAGGTACCAAGTAGTGGATAAAAGAGTGGATTTTAGTTCTTCTGCCTCTCAGTCATTCTGTGTCAGCTGGATGGATGCTGGCACAGATTTCAGGTCTCAGAGAGGCCACCAAGTGAGTTGGAAGCCTCAGAGGGTCTCTTACCCCCACTGTGATGTTTTCCTTCTCCCTAAGGAAAGTCTGGAAGAGGTGGACCCTAGTCCTTGTGGGTAATTTACCTTTATTGTTCACCACTGGGCTCCCAGCCCTCAGAAGCCACTGTTTGAACAAGTGTGTCATCCCTGGGTGATCTCTGGATTGACCAATAAGACACCTATACCTCTGCTGTAATGGGGTACTGTTGGAGTAGAAATACCTGTCTCCATTATCTCCCCATGGTCTGGTCCCAATAGCTTAGTTACTACTTGTTAGGTGATATTCAACCTAGTAAGAATATATATAAAGCAAATGTCAGCCTAGTAAAATGCCTATTTTGAAGCATAAGAGCCAAATTCAATTGAATAGCAACTCTCTGCTGAGATTTTGGAAGAGGAAATTTCATAGCTCCTCTTTATGTCTTCATGGCAAGTAAACACCCTCTCCATTTGCTCAATATCTTAAACAGCCCTTTTTGTGCTAGGAGGAATCCACTGTATGCACCCAAGCACCAGCCTGGGGTGCAGAAAGTACCAGGTTCTGGTCCCCTTTCAACTACAAACTCATAGTTGTGACCTTAAAGTGACCTTAAAAACTCACTTCCACTCTCTGGGTTTCACATTCCAAGGATATTTCTATTCAGTAGTTCAAAAGCCTCTGATTAGATTATGCTATGTCAAGAGTTAATATGCATGTTTACAATTAAAAATTCACTGTGGGGGAGAAATTGACTGATGGAAAATAGAATCACATATTAACTGGAAGTATGCACTTCTAATTCCAAGATGTACTGAGGGATATTCAGTTGGGATGGAACAGAGATAGAGGGATAGAGGTGGGCAACAAACTGATGGCCTCAGAAAGTAGATTGAAGAGAGGTATGGACACAGAGCTCTACTAAAAATGACAAGACAAAGGGATAAAAATAACGTAGACAACGGAGAACCCAAAGATGGGAAGGACTGAGCTATTTGAGAAAAATGTCAGCACTTATAAGTCTATCTGCCTATTGGACATCTTCCCCCAGAAGTCCCACAAGCATCTCAAAACCACAATGCCTTTCATTGGGCCCAACCCAAATCAGCATCCCTTTTCTCTCGAATCAGATCCTCCAGTGAACCTGTCTCCAAGTCCAAGGTTGTTGGATTTTGTTTTTGTTTTTGTTTTTGACTTTTGTCTCCTCCTTCCACCTTAAGTTTGAATCTGTCCTGTCCTCTATATCTACACTGCTACCACAAGGTCATCATAATCTTTTATCACTCAACTGGAATACCATAGTCCCTCCTAACTGATTTCTCTGAGTTCACTCTTGCCTCTCCAAGCCATGCTCCACATCCCTGAAATAGCCTTCACTGGTTCCCCATTGCTCTTTAGGTAAAATCCAAATTCCTCACCATAGCCTACAAGGCCCCCCACAGTCTGACACATGATTTCTTCCCAGCTTCATTTCTTCCACTTCCTAGAAGATGGCAAAACTTCTATCTTACAAACCACTCTTGCCCATCTCCAGACTTTGGCACACACTTCTTTTGCCTGAAACATCTTCCTTCCTACTTTATCATTTGGCAAACTCCTCATCCTCTTAAGCCTCAGCTTACCCTACTTTTTTTTCTGAAAGCCAGTCTGGGTTTTCCCCTTCTGGGCTCCCACAGCCCCTGGCTTCTCTTTGTCACAAAATTAATCACGCTAATTAGTATGAATCTAGTTAAATTTCAGACTCCCTTACTCAACTGGGATCAATTTGAGGACAGGAACTGAGTCTTATTTGTCCTCATATGGCTTCTTGTAGGTGCTTAATAGTTGTGTGTTGAATGAACATTCTGGAAACAGTCTGGTATCTTGTGCACCCTAAACCAGTGTTTATTAGATTGAATTACTACTCAGGAAAGTGGTGGTAGATGTAGATGTCAATGAAAGTGGATAGGACTGGGATAGAGTTTGAGGTAGTCAGGCAGGGTTTTGTCTGAAACCTGAGGTTTTAGCTAGGAAGGACTAGGTAAATTGAGAGAAGGGGAAGCCTGTCCAGGCTGCAGAGCTGGGCAGGTGGGTGTGAGGTGCGTGCCCTGACATGGAAATGAGGAGAGATACCAGCTTTAGCCCTTCAAGGGGACCAAGCGGTTCTCTGTAACTACATCCTCCATTCCATACTTCATGGGCTTGTAGCATGTGCACATGGTGCTGCTTTATAGGCTGGGCAGCTGACAGTGGAGGATATGGACTGTGAGACCCCATCCATCCCACAAATATTTACTGAGCACCCATGATTTGCCAGACACTGTTCTTGCACTGAGGAACACAGCATGGAACTGGACACTGAGGAACACACAGTGAGTGCTATGAGGTGAAAACATATAAAAATCCCTTCCCTCATGGAGCTCATATTTGTGAAGGAAGACAAACAATAAAAAATAAAATGTATAGAATGTTAGAAGAAAAAGTAAGGATCAAAGGGAACTAAGAGGTTGCTAGGGGAGGTGTATGCTTCATTTATGAGTAGGGAGGTCAAAAGCTTGCAAAAGGTGAGAAGCCTCTCCTGCAAGAGGATGTTGTACAGGGGAAGAGCAAGGCCAGAAAGAGGTGAGCTCCCTACCAGATCTATAAGTGGAAACCACAGCAAGGAGCCAGGGCCCTAAGCACGCACCCTGGAGATTGGTGTGAGCCTAGATTTCATGGGGCCTGCATTCTCATCTCTTCTCATTTCCCACTACATCACCCCCTAACCCCGCCCTGCCTCACCACGCATATATATATGTAATAGCGCCTCAGCCCTCACAGTCCAGAACTGCTTCTGGGTGGCTATTACCTTTCAGCAGAAACTGAAACACTGGGAATGTGACTAACAAGTCTGATTAACCAATGCAGATTGTATGTGCTATCTCAGTTCTCTGCATTTATAAGGATGGCAGGAATGAATATGGGTAAGACACCACTACTAAGTATCCACAATGTGCTCTGGGTACTATGTGTGCCTGTTGGAGCTGGAATTCAATGTGCAGCCTCAGTTACTCTGGGAAGTTCCTGTTCCTTCTATGAACCTCAGTTTCCCCTTTTAAAATATGAATCTCCTGCCCTACCTCCTTTGCAGGATACTTAAGGATGTGAAAAGCTTAAAGCAAGATATAAAAATCATTGGTGGATGCCAGCCTCATTCACTCTTTGCTGAGAGGTAGAGATGTCCAAGCTCCTCTAACTATCCACATACGTCTGGACCTTGGACAAATCTTTGGGTGGTTTCACTTAACTGATGGGCAGATGGGTCTATATATGCCAGAGAGAGCTGCTGGTGGCCCATGGCAAGGAAGGAAAGGATACTGCTTCATCAGCTGGTAATGGAGAGGTGCCCAGGTTCACAGTAGCCTAGGGGCACAGAAGTATGTGAGGGTGGCCTTTCTCCCCACTTGCACACCATCATTGGTGAAGAAATTGAAATTTCTCTTTGGTAGACCCAGGATATTTAAGAAGACTTTGTCATACCAGGCACTGTGCCAATGTATGTTTCTTTTTTGGTGATGGTAGGGAGAAATAGAAAGATAAACAAGGTCTGGTCTCTACTTCAAGGACTCATATTTTAGTAAGAGGGAGAGATAGGGAGTCTTAAAGGCGAAGTCTGCCAGGTAAGGTTTTAGATTCACCTTAGGTGTGAGAAAGGGGTGGCTGAAGGCAAGGTTACCTAAGAGACTTTTGCTGTGGTCTAGGGAAGGAATGTTAGCGTCTTAAACTAAGGTAGAAAGAATGAGAACGGAGAGGAGGTCTTGGGTGGAAATGGCTGCAGCCTTACAGTGTTGAATGCATTTTGACTTAGTACCCATATTGTGCCTGACTATACCAGATGCCCTGGGAGAAGCAGTGAGGAATTGGGCCAGGTTTTGGGGAGAAAAATGTATACTTACTGGCCAGAATCCAAGAGGCTCAGGACTATAATAGAGAGGGACTGGGAGTGCTGTGGGAGCAAGGAAGAGAAGAGGAAGCAATTGAATCTGGTGAGGTGGAGTAGGGATGACCATGGTTAGTTGAATCAGGTTGGTTATTTGGCCAAAGGGCAGTCCACTTGGTGGTACCTTAAAGGTGGTCTGGCAGAAAATTCTATGCAAAAGGAATTCTGATACAGGAACTAGAGAAAATTGTCAAGCAGCCAGCACTGAATGTTGGAACTGAAAGATGAAAAGAGAGGCTAAACTCCTGCTGCTGGGATCTCTGGAGTAGCTTAGAATCCAGTTCCATTCTCCATGCGGCTAGACCATTCTAAGCTTTTCTCTTCAAGTCCCATATTTATTTCCTTATTGCTCTGTACATAAAACCTCCACTACTGAGCAGGTCTGAGTACATCATGGCTTCTTTTTTTTAATGGTCTAAGTGGAGCTTTAAAAAAACAGCTTTATTGGGGCACCAGGGTGGCTCAGTGGGTTAAGTCTCTGCCTTCAGCTCAGGTCATGATCTCAGGGTCCTGGGATCGAGCCCCACATCGGGCTCTCTGCTTGGAGGGGAGCCTGCTTCCCCCCCCCCGCCTGCCTCTCTGCCTACTTGTGATCTCTCTCTGTCAAATAAATAAAATAAAGTCTTAAAAAAAAGAAGCCCAGTATAGATCCTCAAAGGAGCATTTAAAAAAAAGAAAAAAACAGCTTTATTGAGATATAATTCACATACTATACAATTCATCCATTACTGAGTATACAATGCAATGGTTTTTGGTATATGTGCAATTATCACCACAATCAACTTTAGAATATTTTCATCACCTCAAAAAGAAATCCTGTACCTGTATTAGCAATCATCCCCATTCCTCCTTTTCTCCAAGTCCTGACAACCAGGAGTATCTGTGGACTTGCCTATTACAGACATTTCAAACAATTGGAATCATAATTCATGGCTTTGTGTGACTAGTTCCTTTCACTTAATGTAATTTTTTCAAAGTTTATCTGTGTTGTAGCATGTGTCTGAATTGTATTTCTTTGTATTGTGAAATGCACTGTCACTATAAGGATATAGCATATTTAATTTATCTATTCATCAGTTAATAGATATTTGGGTTGCTTCCATCTTTTGGTTATTATGAATAATGCTGCTATAAACATGCATAAACAAGTTTTTGTGTGAATGTGTGTTTTTATTATTATTTTGAGTATATGCCAAAGGTTGGAGTAGCTGGGTTATATGGTAACTCAATATTAAACCATTTGAGGAACTGCCAGACTGCTTTCCAAAGTGGCTGCTCTATTTTGCATTCCTTCCTTCAATATGTGAGGGTTCTGATTTCTCCACATCTTCACCAACTCTAACTTTTTGATTGTAGCCATCCTAATAGATGTGAAGTTGTATCTCATTGTGGTTTTGACGGTTGACTAACGATTCTGAGAATCTTTTCATGTAATTATTGAACATTTGTATATCTTCTTTGGAGAAATGTCTACTCAGATACTTTGCCCATTTTTAAAAATTGGATCATCTACTTGGAGTTTTAAGAGTTGTTTATATATACTACATGCAAGTACCTTGTGATCTGCAAATATTTCTTCCATATGGGGCATTGCTTTTTCACTTTCTTGATAGACCTTTATATCATAAAAGCTTCTCATTTTGATGAATTCAAATTCAAGTTTGTCTATTTGAGTTGTTTTTCTTGTGTTTTGGTGTCATATATGAGAACCCATTGCCAAATCTGAGGTTAGGGGATGTCATGGAGAGGACATGACATCAATTGACTGGTGAGCTGGACCAGGGCAATCAGAAGCTTCTCACCCACTCCTCTGTCCTTGGACTGTGCATTCTGCTTGCCTTTCCTGCTCCTAGAGGCTGTCCCCAAGGATATAGCCTTGAGATAGTAATGTGACCATCTGAATTGCATACGTGACTGAACTCAGATCTCCAAATATGTGAAGCCAAAACTGACAGAAGTAAAGGGAGGAATAAATGATTTTAACAATAATTTTTGGAGACTCTAATATTCCACTTTCATTATGGATATAACAACCAGACAAAAGATCAGTAAGGAGATAGAGAACTTAAACAGCACTATAAACTAACTACACCTAACAGAAATATACAGAATCCTCCATGCAGCAACATCAGAATACACAAAAAGCTATATAAGAAAGGGAAATGAGGGCACTAAACTACTTGGCTATAAAAGGAACAAAATGTACAAGTCACAATAATTAATACAACCATTGTTTATTTTGAATCGACCTATAGAGAAAGCATGGAGGATTTAATTATGCTTGTAGAACATAATGCAAATATCAATCTTGGCAGTGTAAAATTAAAAATACAGGTGACAGAAGATAGGATGTAGAAAGGAGAGAAGAACATTAGGGAAAAGCAGGGCCACTAATATCCTCATCTCACAGAATGGAGAGTCAAGAGATGTTAGTGTTGATAAAACAAGAAATACAGGTACAAGTATATTGTCTAAAGCTACACAGAAAAGCAAGGGGGTGATTGAAACTCTTTTACCTTGCTGGTGGGAATGTAAAATAGTTGTGTCCATGGAAAGATGGGAGTACGTAGATAGGAGTACAATAAGAAGATAGAGTGTTTATTGCAGAGATAAAAGATAAAAGTAGGGAGGTTGTGTCTTAAATAGATAGATCAAGAAATAAAAGCTTATATATATATTATTAGGAATAAATGAAGGAGCTAATTACCAGGAGAAACAAAAGAGGAGAGGGTCTGACATGGGACAAACAGAGCAAGAGACTGCTGGTTGTTATAATAAACACTTCTGAACACAGATGCGAAAATTCTCACCAAAATACTAGCCAACAGGATCCAACAGTGCATTAAAAGGATTATTCACCACGACCAAGTGGGATTTATTCCAGGGCTGCAAGGTTGGTTCAACATCCACAAAACAATCAATGTGATACGATACATTAATAAAAGAAAGAACAAGAACCATATGATACTCTCAGTAGATGCTGAAGAAACATTTGACAAAGTACAGCATCCTTTCCTGATGAAAACTCTGCGAAGTGTAGGGATAGAGAGTACATACCTCAATATTATCAAAGCCATCTATGAAAAACCCACTGCAAATATCATTCTTAATGGAGAAAAACTGAGAGCTTTTCCACTTAAGGTCAGGAACACGGCAGGGATGTCCGCTATCACCACTGCTATTCAACATAGTACTAGAAGTCCTAGCCTCAGCAATCAGACAACAAAAAGAAATTAAAGGCATCCAAATTGGCAAAGAGGAAGTCAAACTATCACTCTTTGCAGATGATATGATACTATATGTAGAAACCCAAAAGACTCCACTCCAAAATTGCCAGAACTTGTACAGGAATTCAGTAAAGCATCAGGATATAAAATCAATGCACAGAAATCAGTTGCATTTCTTTACACCAACAACAAGACAGAAGAAAGAGAAATTAAGGAGTCAATCCCTTTTACAAATTGCACCCAAAACTGTCACATACCTAGGAATAAACCTAACCAAAGAGGCAAAGAGTCTGTACTCAGAAAACTATAAAGTACCCATGAAAGAAATTGAGGAAGACACAAAGAAATGGAACAATGTTCCATGCTCATGGATTGGAAGAACAAATATTGTGAAAATGTCTATGCTACCTAAAGCAATCTACACATTAAAAGTAATCCCTATCAAATTCCCATCCATTTTTTAAAAGAAATGGAACAAATAATCCTAAAATTTATATAAAACCAGAAATGACCTCAAATAGCCAGAGGAATAAAGAAAAAGAAAGCCAAAGTTGGTGGCATCACAATTCCAGACTTCAAGCTCTACTACAAAGCTGTCATCATCAAGACAGTATGGTACTGGCACAAAAACAGACACATAGATCAATGGAACAGAATAGAGAGCCCAGAAATAGACCCTCAACTAATCTTTGACAAAGCAGGAAAGAGTGTCCAATGGAATAAAGACAGTCTCTTCAGCAAATGGTGTTGGGAAAATTGGACAGCCACATGCATAAAAATGAAACTGGACCATTTCCTTACACCACACATGAAAATAGACTCAAAATGGATGAAGGACCTCAATGTGAGAAAGGAATTCATCAAAATCCTTGAGGAGAACACAGGCAGCAACCTCTTCTATCTCAGCCGCAGCAATTTCTTCCTAGGAACATCGCCAAAGGCAAGGGAAGCAAGGGCAAAGATGAACTCTTGGGACTTCATCAAGATCAGAAGGTTTTGTACAGCAAAGGAAACAGTAAACAAAATCAACAGACAACAGACAGAATGGGAGAAGATATTTGCAAACGACATATCAGATAAAGGGCTAGTATCCAAAACCTATAAAGAGCTTAGCAAACTCAACACCCAAAGAACAAATAATCCAATCAAGAAATGGGCAGAGGACATGAACAGACATTTCTGCAAAGAAGACATCCAGATGGCCAACAGACACATGAAAAAGTGCTCCACATCACTGGGCATCAGGGAAATACAAATCAAAACCACAATGAGATCCCACCTCACACCAGTCAGAATGGCTAAAATGAACAAGTCAGGAAATGACAGATGCTGGTGAGGATGTGGAGAAAGGGGAACCCTCCTACACTGTTGGTGGGAATGCAAGCTGGGGCAACCACTCTGGAAAACAGCATGGAGGTTCCTTAAAAAGTTGAAAATAGAGCTACCCTATGACCCAGCAATTGCACTACTGGGTATTTACCCTAAAGATACAAAGGTAGTGATCCAAAGGGGCACGTGCTTACGAATGTTCCATAGCAGCAATGTCCACAATAGCCAAACTATGGAAAGAACCTAGATGTCCATTGACAGATGAATGGATAAAGAAGATGTAGTGTGTATACACACACACACACACACACACACACACACACAATGGAATGCTATGCAGCCATCAAAAGAAATGAAATCTTGCCATTTGTGACAACATGGATGGAACTAGAAGGTATTACGCTTAGCGAAATAAGTCAATCGGAGAAAGACAACTATCATATGATCTCCCTGATACAAGGAAGTGGAGATGCAACATGGGGGGTTTGGGGGGTAGGAAAAGAACAAGTGAAACAAGATGGGATCAAGAGGGAGAAAAACCATAAGAGACTCTTAATCTCACAAAACAAACTGAGGGCTGCTTGGGGGGAAGGGAGTTATGGACATTGGGGAGGGTATGTGCTATGGTGAGTACTGTGAAGTGTGTAAACCTGACAATTCACAGACCTGTACCCCTGGGGCTAATAATACATTATATGTTAATAAAAATAATAAACACTTCTGTTCCTTGATTTTTAACCATATACATGTATACCATTTTGATTTAAAATTACTTTTTAAAAAGATTATGTATTTATTTGTGAGAGAGAGCATGAGCGGGGGTGGGCAGAGGGAGAGGGAGAGACACAGACTTGCCACTAAGTGGGGAGCAGAGCCCAACCCGGGGCTTGATCCCAGAACCCTGAGATCATGACCTGAGCCAAAGGAAGATGCTTAACTGAGTAAGCCACCCAGACACTCAAGACACCAGACAGTAAGACACCCAGACACTTACTTAAAAAAAGACTTTTTAAAGTATTTAAAAATACATGGTTTTAACCATACCAACTCCTGGCCTTAAATCTTTCTAAGGCTCTGCAGTGGTCAAATTAAATTATGAATTATTTACATGTCATTCAAAGCCCTTCAAAATCGGGCCCTGACCTACATTTAGCACTATTACAACTGCCCTGGGACTCTGACCACACCAATCTGTTTGTAGTAGTATCTTGGGTGCCATTTTCTTTCATGTTTACATGCTTTTTCACATTTTGTTGCTTTTGCTTGGCATTCGTCTCCTCCTCCATCTCCTCCTCTTCTTCTTCCTCATCAACCTGATGAACCCAGACTCATCTTTCCTGACTCTGCAAATGTCACCTCCCCCAGGAAGCCTTCCCTACCACCCCATGGGAAGAGTCTTGGTCTCTTCATCTGAGCTTTCTCAGCAGTTTGTAAATCTCCCTCTACTATAGCACAGACCACATGGAATTGAACTTGATGTGTTTGCTTTCCCCGCCAGATTGTGGGCTCATTAACAGCAATGGCCAGCTTTTATTTATGTTTGTATTCCCAGGGTCTAGGCCATGCTTTATTGACCAAAATGCATTTTTAAATAGAAGCCTGAAAAAATAAGTTTTACTGAAAAACTAAGGGAAAAAATAAAGTCTCAGAAAGCTAGTACAGGTGATTATATTACAGCATCACCATAACATGAAGAAAGAAACATTGAGAGTCTGGTAGTTCCTCAAAATGTCAAAGAGTTACCATATGATCTGGCAAGTCCACTTCTAGGTATGTACAATATTCAAGAAAAAAGAAAATATCTGTCCACATAAAAACTGAATAGTAGCATTATTCATAATAGTAAAAAATGGAAATAACCCAAATGTCTATCAACTGAAGAATGTGTAAACAAAATGTGGTATATCATACAACAAAATGTTATTTGTTGGAATATGGAATTCATAAGAAATGAATTACTGATATATACTATGACATAGATGAACCTTGAAATCATGCTAAGTGAAACCAGACACAAAATACTTCATTTTTATAAAATGTTCAGAATGGTAAGGTCTATAGAGACATAAAAGAAACTAATGATTAGTTAGGGCTGGTCACGAGGTAGAGGTAAATGGGGGTGACTCCTAATGAGTACAAAGTTTCTTTTTGGAATGACAAAATGTTCCAAAAATTAGATAGTGATGATTATCACACAACTTTGGGAATATGCTAAGAAATGATAGTGTATACTTCAAAGAGGTGGACCTTATGGTAGTCAAATTATACCCCAATAAATCTGTTTTTTTTTTTTTAAAGAAAGAAACTTAGAGAAAATCCTGGAAAAAAAATACACTGAAAGGTTAAATGATTGTTACTCTTGAGTCATGGGAAATTTATGAGGGTGATTGCTAGTCTTTTCTTCTTCATAGTGTCTTTCATTTATTCTATGATGAACACATAACGTTAAAAACCAACACTTCAGGGGCACCTGGGTGGCTCAAAGCTTCTGCCCTCGGCTCGAGTCATGATCTCAGGGTCCTGGGATCGAGCCCCGCATCAGTCTCTCTGCTCAGCAGGGAGCCTGCTTCCTCCCCTCTCTCTGCCTGCCTCTGCCTACTTGTGATCTCTATCTGTCAAATAAATAAAATCTTAAAAAGAAAGAAGAGTAGTTTAAAAAAAAAAACCAACACTTCACGTTTGAGAATATCAAGAAGTGGGGGAGAGAAGAGAATTAATGTGTCCAGAGTACCTACTATGTGGTAGGTAGGACAATCCCCACAGCATCCTTGTCAGGTCGTTGTTTTTATTTTGAGTTCACCAATGTGACAGGGAAAAATGAGGCATGAGGATTCATTGTCTTCCCCCAGCCTTTTTCCCCTTCTAAGAAGCTTCTTAAGTTTTTTGGCTCAATTTGGGGCCTTTTGGTTTGTTGAATTGGTACTAAATAAAGGAAAATTGAAAGAGGCTTTGAAAGTTTGGAATGATTTATAGTAAAAGGAATAGAGAGTGGCCAGAGGGAGAAAATAATGCCTCTGGGGAAATATCAGAGGACAGAGAAAGAGAAGAGGTGGCAAGGGCTGAATGCCGGAGGAATGAGTCTTGTGTGTAGAACAGTGGACTGGAATCAGGGTGCCTGGCTTTTTTTTTTATCACTCTGATCTTAGCTCAGACATGGCCTCTTCAAAGACCCCCTGATTACCTACATTTATAGGAAGCCCACCCACCTCTATGTCCCTCTATTTCCAGCCCATTACCCTTCATTATCCTCTACATTATATTGATTACTATCTGAAAGGGTCCTGTCTCCTCTCACTGCAATGTGAGTGCCCTTCTAGAGCCAGGGTCTCCTCTGGCTTGTTCACTGCTCTACTGCAGAGCTGAGAACCAGGCATGTTACCATGGTGGTGTTCAGAAAATCAGAACTGCTGTTGCTGTTGTCATTAGTTGACTCCTCTCTCTTCACTCACTTCCACTTTTTCAAATGCTATTCATCCTTCAAAGCCTTGCTCAAGGGAGAGGAGTCAAGATGGCGGAGAAGTAGCAGACTGAGACGACATCAGGCAGCAGGAGATCAGCTAGATAGCCTATCAAACCATTCCGAACACCTACGAATCCAACAGGAGATCGAAGAGAAGAAAAACAACAATTCTAGAAACAGAAAATCGACCACTTTCTAAAAGGTAGGACCAGCGGAGAAGTGAATCCAACGCGACAGGAAGATAGACCCCAGGGGGAGGGGCTGGCTCCCGGCAAGCGGCGGAAAAATGGAGCACAAAATCAGGACTTTTAAAAGTCTGCTCCAGGGAGGGACATCGCTCCAGAGGCTAAACTGGGGTGAAGACCTCGCGGGGACAGCGTGGACTCAGGTCCCACAGGGTCACAGAAAGATCGGGGGTGTCTGAGTGTCGCAGAGCTCACAGATATTAGAGCAGGGAAGCCGGCTGTGGAGAGAGAGCCGAGGTTTCCTAGAGCCGTGGTCTGTGACACGGGCTGGTGCTCTGTGCGAGGGGTCCCCACAAGATCCGGGGAGACTCCAACCCGGGAGAGCTCAGGGATCTACGGGGTTCGGAGACTCCAGGTGGGACTCTGCCAGAGACAGAGACGCTTGGTCACAGGCTGGGTGAGCTCAGAGTGCTCCCAGAAGCCAGTGAGATGGGACTGATTATGCCTGATTTTCTCCAAGCACGGATGGAGGCTGGGGAGACGGGAGTGATTAAGCGTTTTTCTCTGAAGGCGCACTGAAGACTGGGGCCCCGAGCTCTCGGCTCCTCCGAGACGGAGTTTGGGAGGCCGCCATTTTCATTCCCGTCCTCTGGAACTCTACGGAAAGCATTCAGGGAACAAAAGCTCCCGAAAGCGAACCTGAGAGGATTACTTAGCCCGGCCCCTGGCAAGGGTGGTGCAATTCCACCTGGGGCAGAGACACTTGAGAATCACTACAACAGGCCCCTCCCCCAGAAGATCAACAAGAAATCCAGCCAAGACCAAGTTCACTTAACAAGGAGAACAGCGGATTCTTATCTGGGCAAAATGACAAGGCGGAAAAACTCACCACAAAAAAAAGAACAGGAGGCAGGACTGAAGGCTAGAGACCTAATCAATACAGACATTGGTAATATGTCAGATCTGGAATTCAGGATGATGATTCTCAAGGTTCTAGCCGGGCTCGAAAAAGGCATGGAAGATATTAGAGAAACCCTGTCAGGAGAAATAAAAGCCCTTTCTGGAGAAATAAAAGAACTAAAATCTAATCAAGTTGAAATAAAAAAAGCTATTAATGAGGTGCAATCAAAAATGGAGGCTCTTACTGCTAGGATAAATGAGGCAGAAGACAGAATTAGTGATATAGAAGACCAAATGACAGAGAATAAAGAAGCTGAGCAAAAGAGAGACAAACAACTACTGGACCACGAGGGGAGAATTCGAGAGATAAGTGATGCCATAAGACGAAACAACATTAGAATAATTGGGATTCCAGAAGAAGAAAGAGAAATAGGAGCAGAAGGTATACTGGAGAGGATTATTGTAGAGAATTTCCCTAATATAGCAAGGGGAACAAGCATCAAAATCCAGGAGGTGCAGAGAACACCCCTCAAAATCAATAGGAATCGGTCCACACCCCGCCATCTAATAGTAAAATTTACAAGTCTTAGCGACAAAGAGAAAATCCTGAAAGCAGCATGGGACAAGAAGTCTGTAACATACAATGGTAAAAATATTAGATTGGCAGCAGACTTATCCACAGAGACCTGGCAGGCCAGAAAGAACTGGCATGATATATTCAGAGCACTAAATGAGAAAAACATGCAGCCAAGAATACTTTATCCAGCTAGGTTATCATTGAAAATAGAAGGAGAGATAAAAATCTTCCAGGACAAACAAAGCCTTGCTCAAGATCCCATAACTCCCAGAACTCATACCTCTTGGCTGGAAGTGAGCTCCTGGCCTTGAAACATGAGCCCCCAACTATTCTTATACCTGTATCATAAGTTCTTTGATGCTAAGGTCCATTTCTTATACATCCCAGCAACAGATTTTACTGTGTGTGTGTGTGTGCACACGTGCCAGAAAGTAAACCAGTAAGGAAAATGGTAATTTTAGACTGTGATAACTGCTATGAAGAAATAAACACGATAATTGCACTGGCAATGGCTAGGGTTGGGGGAGCGGCACTAATTTAGCCTGAATGGTTGGAGAAGGTTCTCCTAGGAGATGGCAATTTAGCTGAGACTTGACTGATGAGAACCAGATTATCTTTCTGCACGTCCCATAATTCCTTGTCTCAGGAATGGAAGGTTCCTAATGATTGTCTAGAGAAGGTCCAATCCTACATGGATTTTATCTTCCAACAGTAGGTTACTGCTCCCAAGTAAGACAACCCGCCTCAAGTTCGCCAAAGATTCACACCAAAGTTGTTTCTCAAGACTCCCTCATGGATAGCTGCAGATCAAACATTTTCTAGACACCTGCTGTGCACCAGACACTTCTACATCCAGTATCTTACTTGACTCTTACCCAGTAGTACAGTTACTATTATGACCCTTTGAAAGATGGGGCAAATAAGAGAGTTTGTAGACTTGCCCATGGCCACACTGCCAGCAAGTGTGTGGTGAAGTGTGTGCGTGACTCTAAAGCTGGCGCATCTTGCTGCCATTCTTTGCTCTTTAAATTCTGAAGTTTAAACCATCCTGTTCAGGCTAGAATTTCTTTGAGATTTCTAATCTCCAAACAGGCTTGATTTCATTGGATCTTTCTCCCCAGAGCTATCAGCTTAGCTTTTTCCACATGCTAACCCTGTAGAGACATGAAACTTTGCTGTATTTATTTTTTTGAAGATTTTATTTATTTATTTGTCAGAGGGAGAGAGCACAGGCAGGCAGAGTGGCAGGCAGAGGTAGAGGAAGAAGCAGGCTCCCTGCCGAGCAAGGAGCCTGATGTGGGACTCGATCCCAGGACACTGGGATCATGACCTGAGCTGAAGGCAGACACTTAACCAACTGAGCCACCCAGGTGTCCCTGATGCCTTTATTTTTCATAATTATAACATGAAGACTGAGATCTAGTATGACCCTAAATGCTCCCAACATGGACGTTCTCATGCCTCACTCATGTTCCCTTCCACAAATCTGGGATTCCCTCATAATTTCTGTGTGTATGTGTGCGTGTGCGTGTGCGTGTGTGTGTGTTTGTGTATAATAGACTAATGCTGTTTACTTGCCTAGCCTTGAGGCTAAGAGGTCATTTCAGTCCCTTGTATTGTGACTTCTTCCCTCCCTCCTCAACCCCCAAATGTGCTGAGCCAGTTCTACTTTCCCTTTTACTCCCTTCAGTGGGTTGACATAAGGTATCTTTTGTACCCCAGAGAGGGTCCTGTTACTCCTAGACTCTCTCCCTCCCTCCATCAGCCTCTTTCTCAGTCACACGGTCTGGGCCTGCTGCCCTAGAGATAGAAACAAGGGAGCAGGAGCCTGGAGCTTCTCCGGGAGTCTCTGAGCCAGCCTGTTGTGAGAATCACATGCCCTCGTGTGTTCACCTCATGTAAATTCAGCCTGAGATGTCAACCTGTAACCCTCCTGGTAGTCTTCTTTCTCCAGGGCCTAGCCAAGGGTCCTAGGTTATCTCTGCCTGTTTGTACCACTGCCTTCCTGACATTTGAGTCAGCCTGGTCTTGGGGACTCCATCTGGTCTCACTTCAAATGTAAGTCCTCCTGGTCAATTCCTCCTCTTTCTCACTCTTTCTCAACTGTAACTATACAGTAATAAAAATAGCCATCATTTGTTAAAGCTGTAGTATGTGCCGGGATATTTATATACATGAACTCATTCAATCTGCACAGCTTGCTAATGGGTAAATGTTATTTTCTTGGCACATAGTAGGCATTTAATGAACGAATAAGTGGTTTCTCCCCAGTTTATCATAGGGCCAACAGGCGTTCAGGGGGATCACACAAGTAATAAGGGGCAGAGACAGAATGGGAACCTAAGTCTATTTGACCTCAGAGCTCAGGTTCCCAAAAATCATACCAGAATGCTTCTAAAACCACTGTCAGTGCACTAAATGTCAATCCCTAGGCCTGTGTGATGGGGAAGCTGAGAGTTGTGGTTAGGGATACTGGATGTGAAGTCGGGCAGCTAGTAAGCAAGCACACCATTTCCTGCCTATGTGAGTGTGGTCAAGCGGCATAACTTCTCTGTACCACAGCTTCCTCTTTGGCAAATGGGGGTAATAATAGTAACAACTCAGAGGGTTGGGTCACTTTAATGAGATAATATACATAAAGGGCTTAGCACGGAGCTTGATACATGGGTATCACTACATAAATATTTGTGGTGGTGATGATGGTGATTGAGACAAACACAACACAATAGCCCCTTTTCATACCTTGTCTGCACTTGGTCCTCACCCCATCCTCTGAATGGCAGCCACCAAAAATATATGCCCCTGCCCTACTACTATGTAAACTATGAATGTTTTTTTTCAAGATTTTATTTATTTATTTGACAGACAGAGATCACAAGTAGGCAGAGAGGCAGGCAGAGAGAGAGGAAGGGAAGCAGGCTCCCCGCTAAGCAGAGAGCCCGATGCAATGCGGGGCTCGATCCCAGGACCCTGGGATCATGACCTGAGCCGAAGGCAGAGGCTTTAACCAACTGAGCCACCCAGGTGCCCCATGAATGTTTTCTTATTTGGAAAAAGGATCTATCTCTGCAGGTATGATTAAGTTAATGAGCTTGAGATGAGGAGATCATCCTGGAGTATCTGCATGCATTCTAAATTCAGTGACAAGTGTTCTTAGAAGAGAAAGGTACAGGAAGATTTGAGTATCAGTATTTAAGTATTGTTAACTTTACATCATATTATTTAAATTTGGGGAATATCATAGGGAAAGTAAGTATCACTCAAGGACTTTACCCCCTCATCTGGGAAAGGGGTTGGTGTGCTTTTTGTTGTAGGCAGGATAATTGCATCATACTGGTGGTATTAGAATCTTGTTACTGTTTTGATTTGGAGACTAAGTATGGTTTAAGGAGATGGATATGGGTGTCAAGTTGATAAGGGGTGGGCTTGTGATAGATACTTTTATGTGCCAGCTTTATAGGGTCATGGGATAACTAGATATTTGGTCAAACATTATTCTGAGAATTTCTGTGAAGGTGTTTTTTGGATGAGATTAACATTTAAACTGGCAGACTGCTTTCCATAATATGGATGGGTCTCATCCAATCAGTTGAAGACCTGAACAGAATAACATGCTGATTCCCCTCAATCTTACTTGATTTTGCCCCCAAATAATTTCCCTGCCTGCCAGCCTTCAAGCTAGAATATCAGCTTCTGTTATTGCATAAGTGAATAAGCCAATTCATATATATATATACTATTGGTTTTATTTCTTTGGAGAATCCTAATACAAAGAGAGAATCCTTTTCAACTCATTCAGTGAAGTAAATATTACTGATATTAGAGCTAGACAATGACATCATAAGAAAACTATAGACCAAACCATATCCAGTAACATATAAATAAAAATAACTAAGCACTATGAATCAGTGGAATTTATCTCTGGAACAAAAGTTTTATTTAACACCCATATTAATTAAGGGCAAAACTAAACGAGCAACTTGATAGACACAGAAGTTCTTGATAAAATTTGTCATTCTTTCATGATAAATAGAATCCCTCAAACTCAACAAACTAGGATGAGAAGGGAACTTCTTCAACCAGATAAAGAGCATTTACCAAAAAATTCATAGCTAACATCTTGCTTAATGGTGAAAGCTTGAGTTTTTCTTCCCTAAGTTAAGGAGTAAGACAAGGATGTCTGCTTTTGACACTTCTTTTCAACATTTTTACCGGAGGCTCTAGCCAGGGCAATACGGCAAGAAAAATAAATAGAAGGTATCCAGATAATGAAAGAAAAAGTAAATATTTATCTCTATTTATAAAGTAGATAATTTTATGTATAAAAAAATTACAAGATCATGTGATAGTTGTCTTTCTCCAGTTGACTTATTTCGCTAAGCATAATACGCTCTAGTTCCATCCATGTTGTTGCAAATGGTAAGATTTCATTTCTTTTGATGGCTGCATAGTATTCCATTGTATATATATACCACATCTTCTTTATCCATTCATCTGTTGATGGACATCTAGGTTCTTTCCATAACTTGGCTATTGTGGACATTGCTGCTATAAACATTCGAGTACACATGCCCCTTCGGATCACTACGTTTGTATCTTTAGGGTAAATACCCAGTAATGCAAACCAAAAGAGACTCTTAATGTCATAAAACAAACTGAGGGGGGTGGAGGGGGAGAGGGGTTGGGAGAGGGTGGTGGGGTTACATTATATGTTTAAACAAAAAAGCTTAAAGAAAAAAAAAGACATTTATGTGTTAGAAAATTGGAAATAAATCTGGTAAAAATTCAAAAAAAAATTACGAATCTACTAAAAACCTACAAAAGTAACAAATTAATTAAGCAAAGTTTCAGGATACAAGATCAGTGTACAAAAATGTATATTTCTGAACCAATCTGAAATAAAATTAAGAAAACAATCTCATGTATGATAATATCAAAAGAATAAAATAGGAATAAAGTTAACAAAGGAAGTACAAGACTTGTAATCTGAAAACTACAAAATGTTATTGTCAGAAATTAAAGAAGACCTAAATATGCAGAAAGTCATACTCTGTGTTCATGAAATGGAAAACTTAATATTTTAAATTTCATTCGTAATTGATCTGTAGTTTCAGTGCTACTCCCATGAAAATCCCAGCTGGCTTTGCTTTGTCGATTTGATGGGCAGATCCTAAAATTCACATGGAAGGCAAAGGGCCCTAAAAAGGCAAAATAGTCTTGAAAGAGAGAAACAAAGTTAGAGAATTTACACTTTCCAATTTCAAAATGTACTACAAAGCTATAGTAATCAAGATGGTATCATACGGGCATAAGAATAGACATGTAGATCAATGGAATAGGACTGAGAGCCCCCAAATAAATATTCTCACATATAGTCAGTTGATTTTAGCAAGGGTGCCAGGACAATTCACTGGGGACAGAAAATCTTTTTTTTTCCTTAAAAAAAATCTTTTAAACAAAAGTGCCAGCATACCTGTATATCCCCTTGCCAAAAAAAAGAAAAAGAAAAAGAAGTTGGACCCCTACCACACACCAGCCACTAAAATGAACTCAAAATGGATCAAAGATCTAGATATAGGAGCTAAAACTATAAAACTCTTAGAAGTACCTTATGAGTAAATCTTTAAGACCTTGGGTTATGCTGTGTGATGCCAGAAACATAAGCAACAAAAGAGAATGGGAGAAAATATTTGCAAATCATATACCTGATAAGGGACTTGTCTCCATAATATACGAAGTATACTTAGGACTCAACATTAAAAAGACAGATAACCCAAGTAAAAATGAGTAAAGAATCTGAATAGACATTTCTCCAGAGATGTACAAATGTCCAATAAGCACATGAAAATGTTCTCAACATTACCAGTCAACAGGGAAATGCACACCAAAATCACAGTAAGATGCCACTCCACACCCACTAGGATAACTATAATCAAAAAGAAAGGAAATAAATGCTGGGGAGGATGTGGAGAAATTGAAACCCTCGTACACTGCTGGTGAGAATGTAAAATGGTACAGCCACTTCAGAAAACAATATGGCAGTTTCTGAAAAAAGTTACAGATAGAATTACCACATGACCCAGCAATCCCACTCGCAGGTATGTAACCAAGAAAAATGTAAATATATGTCCACACAAAAATCTGTGCATCCATGTTCATAGCAGCATTATTCATAATATTTAAAAAGTAGAAACAACCCAAATGTCCATCAACTAATGAATACCTAAAAATTGTGGGTATAGCCATGCCATGACATATTGTGTGGCAATAAAAACAGGAAAGCTAGTGACATGTACTACAGCCTGGACAAACCTCAGAAACACTACACTATGTGAAAGGAGCCAGTCACAAAAGATGTATGTATTGGTTGATTGCATTTATAGGAAATGTTTAGAAGAGGCAAATCCACCAAGACAGAAAGTCAATTTGTAGTTGCTGGGAACTGGAGGGAGAAAGGAATGGGAAGTGGGGAGTGGATGCTGATGTATATACGGTATTGTGGGGCATGATGAAATATTCTGAAATTAGTTAATAATGACATTTGCACAACTATACAAACATACTAAAACCTACTGATTTGTACATTTTATTTTATTTATTTTTTAGTAAAGTTTATTGAATGATAGAATATAAAGCTCCCAAAGAGGGAGGTGACCCCAGAGGGTTGCCCTGATTTGTACATTTTAAAGGGGTGAATTTTATGGTATGTAAATTATGTCTCAATAAGGCTGTTAGAAGGGATAATCCAAAAAGCAAAAACATAATAAAAATAATTTGAGCTCCAAGTTCAAGAGAGTTTCAACAAATGATTAATATTCTCAACAGATAAGTTGTTCTTACAAATTAATAAAAAAAAACCCACAAAGGCAAAAGAGAGAAATATGTAAAGCTGAGAAGAAATACAAATTGGCTGATAAATATTTGAAGAGGACAAAAAGGTAGTTAATAAGAGCTAACACATCCATGGTGCGTGCTGTGTAAATGCTTCACATATATTACCCATTTAACCCTCACAACAACTCTATATGAAATAAGCTCCCAGCCCCTCATGGTGAATGCCACCAGGCTACCCAGTACTGTGTGACACCCCTTCCCCAACCACGGGGGTCTGCTGACTTGTGTGCAATGACATGTGCCCCCACAATCTCCATCTGAGCGCCATTGATCCCAGGGATCTGATTTCATCAGATAGGATTTCAGATCTGATTTCATCATTAGGATAGCTTGCTGGACTGCACGCCTTCCAACAAGGCTCCTAGAGTCATTATTTCTGGAAGTACATGTTTTGCTAAGTGCTAGGTGGCAGTGTGTGAGTCCAACTTCCCTAATGAGCTCCTGGAGTGCAAATATTCTTTGTGGCAGGGTACGTGCACACCCATCAGTCTTAGCAATCAGCCAGGCTGGGAGTGAGGTTGTTTGCTTCTGATGGAAGGTGGGTTGCCCGGTGAGGGCACGTACACTCCTAGAAGAAGATCACTATGCTTCTGCCCAGCAGTGGCCCTGGGAGGCTCTGCTAGCAGGGCTGAGATTTCCTATGGGAAGCAGTTCTATTTTGTACCCATGTGAGAAAGAAAGAAAGAGAGAGAGAGAGAGAGGGAGGGAGGGAGGGAGGGAGGGAGGAAGGAAGAAAGGAAGAAAGGAGGGAGGGAGGGAGGGAGGAGGGGGAGGAAGAGGGGAGGGGAAGGGAAGGGAAGGGAAGGAAGAGAGAGAGAGAGGAAGGAAGGAACGAACGAACGAACAAACTGATTTCAGAGTCAGAGACCTGTCTGTGCCTGGTCATTTCAGACCGGACATTTTTATTTTTTAAAAGATTTTATTTAGTTATTTATTTGAGAGAGAGACAGAGTACAGGAGGGGTGAGAGGCAGAAGGAGAGGGTGAGAGACAAGCAGATTCCCCTCTGGAACCCAAAGACAGACACGGGGCTTGACCTCAGGACTCTGAGATCATGACCTGAGCCAAAGTCAGACACTTAACTGACTGAGCCCCCCAGGTACCCCAGATTGGACATTTTCAAAATCAGGTGTTACCACTCATCAAATTTGGGGGGGAAATCCTTTAATAAACTAGGTGTTACCATTCATCCAATTTGGGCGGGGGGGAACCCCTTAATAAAATGTCCGTGGAAAGTCCAACCCGAAACCTGAAGGCTCTGCTCCTTGTAGAATTTGCCTGGGAAACTAAGCTTCCTGCTTTCCAGGACTGTCAGCTCTAAGCCAGGGCCTTGCCTTGTTGGAACCTTAGTGGTGGAAGCAGGCAAGGGAGGGGGAGCTTGAACCACCCAGACACCTACAATGGGCTCTTTTCCTTTTTAGCCCAAGCAGGTAATCTTTGCACCAAGGACTATTATGAATGGAATGACTGAAGGAGTCTCAGGTTCATTTGGGGAAGAAGGGAGGGCAGGCATGAGATGACTCAGTTTCCCCTTAGGTCACCAGGCTGGAGAAAGGCAAAATGGCTCAGGGAAGTCATAGACAAGAGTAAGGTTCAGGTCAGTGGGTGCTCTACTCCATGGTGCTTATTGGCCTGGGACTGTTAGCTAACTGGGCACGGCACAGAGAGACAGGAAGTAACACACATCTCTCTCATCTCTTTGAACCTCAAATTCCAGCTCCTGTCAGGCTTCCAGAGAAGGTCCAGCGGTGTTTGTGAACTGAACTGACCCATGTTCATTCTTGAAAGGGTCTGTGTATTCTACTGATAGCAGTCTCTGATGGACTTTTCCTGGATTGGAAGATCCAGGAAGAGTCCAATGGCACTGGATTCTTCACTCTTTTAAGTACTCATTGCCCATAGAAGTCTTCTGCTTGGGCCCAGTCTCTTTGTGTGATGAGACCTGGGAGACTTGCATCTGGGCTTGGCGATCTGCTCTGTCAAAGAGCAAACTAGAGAAAAACTGGAAGCACGTGGAGCCAATTCCTCCATGCTCCATGGAGCATATCCTCTTTGCGTGGCCCATGTCATGCCTTGTTGTCCGGTACTGAGTCCTGGTCATCCCCATGTCCCTTCCAGGGGTAAGGACAGTGTATGGCACATAGGAGATAGTGATACCTATAGCTTGGAGCCAGAGAAATCTACCTCAAGCCTTGGAGTTGGCCACTTACTACATGTGAGGTGTTACTGAGATCAGTTGACTTCCAATGACATCAGTTTCCTGGTCTGTATATAAAAAGGAATTTCGAATGAGAAAATGGATATGAAGTACATGGAAGGTAGTAGGCGCTCACCAGATGGCAGCTGTCACCATCACCATCATCACCAGTAACATTTATTGCACACCTTCCATATGCCCATCCTTAGGCTTGATCTTGACATGGAGGCTAAAGGAGCAGTGATTTCTGCCCCAGGTTAGTATGTAGTGGGAGAGAGTGGATGTACACAATGAAAATTTAAGTGCCAATCACAGGGAGTACAGTCATGATATGGACCTCCAATGAAGGAAAGTTTTCTAGGACCTGTCAGTAAGGCTGCCCAGAGGACGTGGATGCTAATGTAGGCCTGGATAGATTGGATTTATAGTACTGGGAGGGAGGATGGGGAGGAGAAGGAAGGATGTTCTTGACCTGGCCCAGCTCAGGCCAACACCCAAAGCTGGCAGCGTCCCCGAATTCCTGTTGGCTGTCAGCCCAGGTTTAGTGCTAGGTCAGCTTTTGGGGTGCAAATACTGGGCTGGCCGCTGGGGGTCGACAGAGATTGAAGAATAGGGAAGCTACCTGGGAGAGAGAAGGATTTCCTTGAGAACTCTACTCCTTTGATTCAACAACCTACCTAATGCCTCATTTCCCCACCTCTGAAATCCCACCTCCTCCTACCCATACCTTTAGAGCCCTAATCACCTCTTAGTTCAGAAACCCCCAGTTTCCTGACTTCCCCACCCCATCCCAGGACGCCAGTTCAAGGAAGAAAATTCCTATTGAGGTTGGGGGCTGCTGTCGGCTCTATTTTGTGTCCTGGAGAGGGTCTGTGAAAGAAAAACATCCAGGCCAAGGAATTTATGTTCCCCAGAGAAGCTGGCATCCTGTAAGGAAGATGCTGGGTGGTTCCTTAATTGAAGTCTTACCCCAACCCTAAGTTAGGCAGCCCTCTGGGGAGGTGGAGGTATGGTGGGGGCAGGGTGGGAGAGGCTAGGTGGGAAGACTAATGGCTTAGAAGGTAACTGGGAACTCACTGGGAGGTACACTGAGCCCAGGAGGGAACACTGGGACCCTCCTGACTGAAGGCAGGATGGGAAGTCTCTAAATCAAATGGACTAAGTTGTGAATGGGGAGGGGAGGTTTCAATGTCAGAGATCCTGGCTGCATTGGCTAAGGGGCAGCTGGAGGCTGGTGGGCCTCAGTGCCATATATCTGCCAGTGTGTATCCAGCCAGCTGGGTTCAGCCCCTTATCTCTCCTCAGGATGCCCGCAGGGGCTCATGACCTCTCTATCAGTGGGCCTGGGTTTATCAGTCGAGGAAGCCCAGGGGCTGACCCTTTAGCCCTCACGGCAGGGTAGGATGTAGGAAGTTAGCTCATACGCTGGTGAGAGGTCAAATCTAGGAGGGCTGGAGAGATGAGGAAGTAGCTACTCTTCCTTGTGCTCCTTGGGTTGTCCAGATGTCTGCTGTGCTCCAGGTGTTCCTCCAAAGGCACTTTATTCCCTGCATTTATGGGGCCTGACATGTCCAGTGTGTTCTCTAAGGAGCCAGGAGCAGGACAGAGTGAAAATGCTATTTCTCCAGCTAGCATCATCCTCTCCCAGGCCTTCTGGCCTTCTGAGATGGGGGGCCAGGCTGGGGTCAGTGACAGGTGGGGACCGATACTGCTTCCCCTCCCCCGAACCCCTGAGACTTTGACAGTGATGAATGGCCCAGCCCTGCTTTGCATACTCTCCCGGTAATGGGAGAGTGAGAGAACAAAAGGAGGCCTGCCCCCACTCCTAGTGCTGTGGGATTCCCCCCTTAGACTGCCCCCTGCTGGTCTAGAGAGCACAAGACAGGAGGGACTGCTAGAGGACACAGGAGGGCAGGGATGTCCAACGGGAAGGCTTCTGAGGAACCCAAGGTCCCAGCTGCTGTTCAGATCCTTGTGTCCCCTTCTCTGCCACACCCAGCCATGCTCCATCTCAGATGTCCTTTTCCAGGCTCTTTTCAGGGACGGGGGCAGGCCACTTGCCTGTATGGGACCTGAGATTTCTAGAAGTCCAGGGTAGGGTGAAGTGGAATAAGGAGGGGATAAAGAGAGAGAGAGGGAAGGGACAGGCAGGACCATCTCCAGAAGACAGCCTCCTCCTTTTCCCAGTATCCCACCCACAGCCTGAGCAGGGGCCAGGCTGACACCTGGAAAATCAAGGCAATCTCAGGGCAAACACCTGTAAACCAGGTGTGAAGCTGGGGCAGGGACTGGGGGTTGAGAGTCTGGTAGAACCTTGGGCATTGGGGACCACCCCCTCCTTCACCAGCCACTGAAAATTGTCACGGCTGCCATGGAACTAGACCTGCAAAGTTAACCTCCCTGGGGCCAGATCTGACCTAGTTGTGGGTGTATGGTGCATGCAGGAGAGGGGAAGAGGAAGAGTGGGAAGGCTCCAGCCCCACCCTGGGTTTTCCCGGAGACTAACCCAGAGATAGAGTGATTTGGGGAAAACAAGGTGTTTGTGGGGGAGGGAAGACAGCCTGGGTCCCACACAGACAGCAGCAAATCTCAGCTAGCAGAACCCTGAAGGAAGAGGGAAGAACAGGAGAGAAATGGACAGTGGGAATGAGCCAGCAGGGCTCAAGAGAGGGCCTCACCATCGGAGCTTGGCAGGGGAGGGCAGGGGAAGGGGATGCAGACCATTTGAGCCTGGAGCCTCAGGTTTTCTCATCTCTAGAGTAGACCTATCAATGTCTACCTCAGGGATGTTGTGAGAATTAAACTCAGCTAATACAGCACCAAAGGTGAAAGTACCCAGCTACAGTGCCTGGCATACAGCGGGTATTCAAGAAACACAACTCCCCCTCTCCCTGTAGGGAATGGTTTTGTGTGTCTGTGAGGAGGGTATGTGCAGAGGCTGTGGGTCTCTGTATGGACAGACAGGAGACCTAGGGCAGGCTGGGGATAACGGGATCTAATACAGGGTTGCTAGCCTCACTGGGCTCGCCCAGCTTACATTGTCCCAGGCCTTGGGGTAGGCTGCCCATGCTCTGACCCTTTGGTATGCAAGGCCCACACCTTGGCACACACTCCTTTCCAGAGCCTTGGGATATCAGTGTAGACTCATGAGAGTCATTGGTTATAACACAAATTGGGTAGCTCAATTGCCTAGGTTAAAATCATGACATTTCTACTTCCTGGCTGTGCGGCTTTAGGTAAGTTAATTCACCTCTCTCGTCTCAGAGAGTAGGGCAGGGAAGGACAGGTCGAGGACAAGGGCCACACAAAAATGGAGGGTGTGTGTGTGTGTGTGTGTGGTGATGCTGATCTGGGAGGCCCAGGGAGGGGTGTGACTGCTACTGGAGCAGTGAGGGCTTGGATAAGAGAGGATCCACGTGCTTCATGGATCCCAAGTTCTTCTCAGTTTCCCCTTGTGGGGGGTGGTAATTTCTCCCTACCTCAGGGGCCTGAATCCTTACATCTGAGGCCCTTCTAGGGTGGCACAGGCAGTGGGGGCCTGGAGTCAGTGATCCTGGCTGCAGCTGAGAGTAGGTCCAGTCCTACTACTGAGGCCCCTACAGCTGGAGTGGACAGGCTGAGGCAGAAAGGTTGTGCTGTGACCAGCGGTGACCAGCATGTAAAGCAGGCCTCAACATAGAGAGTCCTCTCCTCTTTCCTTTGCTGCCCTCCCCACCCAGAATTAGCGGGTGCCAACATACAGTCAGGAGTTGCTTAGGGTTCCCAAGTCTGGCACCTCATTTCCCCCTTCCCCAACCTGGTTTGGGGCTTGCCTACAAGAGACACTGAGGGTGTGTTGGCAGCAGAATGTGAGGCTGGTGTTGGGGTTGGTAGTGGTGATTTTAGGTGGGAATCTTGAGATGTGGCCAGGAACACAGATGCATAGTCCCAGGCCTAGCAACCTGTGAACAAAGAGTAGAGTCCTGACCCATCCTGACGCTGCTCTCTTCCAAGCATGAGCCAGCTTTTGACCAGGAATGAATTATGTAAGCAAGTAGGCAAGAAGGGGCTGAACATGTGGCAAGTCAGTATGGTACCAGCTTTGGAATTGGTTTAGACTTCAGAGACAGATATGCCTGGGGGAATGTCATGCTTCTACCACCAATTAGTTCAGTGACCTCAGTGGAGCTATTTCTCTTCCCTGAGCCTTGTCTTCCCTCTTATGTGAAATGCGGGGAGTGGAACTTATATCAAGGGACTATGAGAGGAAACCCATCTAACAGGGTTCTTGGCAGAGTCAGCACTCAGTAAGCACCAGGCTTCTTTCCATACTCAGGTGCCACACACACACTTCAAGGGATCCTAGTCCCCAGGCTGGACTATTGGTGTGCCCTTGCACCTTGTTCTCATCTCTCCTTGTCCACACCCCAATAAGGGGTCCAGCTGTCAGGTGAGAGACCCAACTTAGCTTCTCCTGGTTTCTGTCCACCCAGAAGGTTTTCACCCTCTAGGCCCTGGCCCTAAAAGGAGGAGGGGTCTAGCTTCTCCCTTCTTATTCCACCCACCCCCAAAATCCAGGTCTACTCTAAAGCCAGAGATCATCATAGGATCCAGTGAGAAACACCTACTTGAGTGCGATAAGGACATGAACCTGTTTAGTAAATGGTAGAACCCTTTGAGAATGTTGCTCACCTGTCTCCATCAAGTAGCAGCAAGGAGACTATATCCCAAAGCTAACCCCAAACCCAGATCTTCCTCCTAGTGCTTTCCCTTCCTCCCCATATTGGGCCGCGGTTCTTGCCAAGGCTACCACGCCCGTGGTAGCCCGTCCTAAGTCTCAAGTTCAAATCAAGTGCTAGGTTTCTGTGTGTCAAGCTCCTGGGTGAGAGCTTCCCATTTCTCCCGGGCTCCTGCAGTACTATGGAAGACCAGTAGGGGGAGATATTAGCACGTGGGTATGCCTGTTGGGATCCGACCAGGAGAGCTGGCCGGACCGGGAGGGTCTGAGCTACGGGATGGAGCCAAAAAGTTATAGGCAAGGAAGCGAGGAAGGGCGGGGAGAATGGGCCAGGGCTGGGAGACAAAGACCCAGATGGCGAGGCCGGGAGGGCCTAGAGTCTGGCGTCTTGGGGCCAGGACGCTCGCTTTTGCTTTTTCAAAAGGCGTCTGCCTGCGCCCTTTCCTTTTTGCCCAGGAGGTGTCTTTCTTTATCGAGGTGCCCCCTCACATCCCCGCTGGCCTATTCCGGGGTCTTGCCTGCCGCTTCAGACAGGACAAGACTCTAAGTTTGGGCTCCCAGGTCCCACAAAGCTCTCCCCTGAGGCTGAGATTCCAAAGGCCTGGTCCCCAGGGACAAAGAGAGCACCTCCCACCCACCTCCATCTGGTACTTGACCTCTCTTGAGTCTCCATCACCTACCGGATCTGTGTGTTTAGGACTCCAGGTCCAAGTGCAAGCAGACACTGTATTGTGAGGTAAGAAGGAGGAAGGCCCACCAGAGCCCTACGTGAGATGGTACGGGGAGCAACCAGGCTACTTTTGCCACAGAGTTGGGCGCAGAGCAGGACTTTAGGGCTCCTGTATAAAGAGAATGGAAGTACGTTCCCGGGATACTTGTGACAGGGCCTATCTGGTTCAGTGGGCCAGAGTGTTGACTAGGCGCGCGAGAGGAGAGCAGGCCGACAGCCCTAGAAGAACGCCAACTTCCCACCGGCGGAGCGCTCTGGGAACGGGACTAAACCGGACCCACCCCTAACCACAGGAGCCGCACTCTCAGATTGGTGGTGCCATCGCGAGCACAGCGTCCTTAAGGGCACCCAGGAGCCCCGCCCCCTTCCTGTTCTGGGGGCGTGGCAGGGGACAAGGACCCCGGGACGGAGCTTTCTATTGGCTAAGAGGAGTAGGGTCGGCCTTGCGTTCGCCTGAGCAGGGGAATAGACAGCTCAGCGGCAGCGGAGGGAGTCTATGCGCGCTGGACAGCAGTGGGAGGCGTGTGAGAATCGCACTGGCCGCAGACCTTCGGGTGCAATCGCCCGGGGAGCTAGGACTAGGCGACGGGGCTGCGGAGTGACCCGGCCGAGGCTTCAGAAGCGCTAATCGATGGGACTTTCTCGCTCCGCTGTGTCTTCCCGCTCTTCTGAGTACACTGAACTGGGCCCCCGCTGAAGTAGAAGCTGTCGGGGGGGGGGGGTGCGCAGCCCAGAGTCCCAGTGTGGCCTGGAGGAACGGGGACCGTGTCAGGGCGACCCGGCTGGGAGCCCCCGGACTGAGCTCGCATTGTGGGGAGACTCCCACTTTTTCCAAGGGGAGTCGATCCCGGGACGGTCGAGGCGTCGGGCGGCCACCGAGTCCCCAGTGGGGAGACCCAGTCAGGGAGAGGGCGCGCAGTCCGGAACTGTCTCGGGGAGCCCAGCGGAATCGGGACGGATCACCCGGGGGCGCAGAGCCCCCGTCGCTCCTCGTGCGGCGGAGAGACCACAGGAGCGAGCCCTCGAAGGCCGCGGCCCATGCCCGGGCTGGGGACGGCTGCCCAGTGAGTCCTCCTGGCCCGCCGGGCGGAGAAGAGCGACAGCGAAGCCGGCGGGAGGGGAGCACTTCAAGGCCGGTGACTGCGGAGGATGGGCGCCTGAGCGGTTCAGAGCGCAGCGCAGCAAGGGAAGGCGAGGCCAGTTTGCTGAGGAGGCGCCAGGGGATCCCAAGTGCAGCCTGCTTCTAGGAAGATGGCCCGGCCTGGGCAGCGTTGGCTCGGCAAGTGGCTTGTGGCGATGGTCGTGTTGGCACTGTGCCGACTCGCCACGCCGCTGGCCAAGAACCTGGAGCCCGTGTCCTGGAGCTCCCTCAACCCCAAGTGAGTAACTTATTGGCTCAGGTCCCTGGGGGTGGGAGGCACTCTTGCAGGGTGAGGCCACGCGCCCCCGAGTGTGTGTGGGGAGGTGTTTCGAGGAGGAGTGGCTCCCCATTTTGTCTCTGGCGTTTTCGACTGTGTTTTCCTGCGGGCGGGTGGGGCAGGGTGCGGCGGGGTGGGGTGGGGGGCACTCGGCTGGGTTGTGACCCCTTGGCTTCCCCGCTCTCTCATTCGCACGTCCCGGATCTAGTCAGGATGGTCGCGTCTGACGGAGCTGGGAGTCCGGGCGCTCGAGGGCGCACCCGAGAGCTGGGTGGGGGAGAGAACGCATTCCCCTATGAGGCCCCTGGGAATGTGGCGGTTTTCTCCGAGAGCCGCTTTAGGGGCGAGCTTGACCTGGGTGGGAGACGAGGCCGGAACACAGGTTTCTCGTTTGTTTGGCTGTGAAGGGACCACGGCTGGCTCAGGACTCCGCGCTTGGGGAGGGTGGCTGCGCCTGTATCCCCATTCGGGCTTCCCATTTCCATTTCTCTTTCTTCCCTCTTTGCTTCCCTAGCTTTTCGCTTTGCCCTCTCTCTGGCTCCTCTTTTCTCCCTACCGGGGCCATGGAAGGGCGGGCGCCGCTCCCAGGCTCACAAAGGCGGCCGGTGGAGAGGGGCGGAGTGGGAGAGGGATTTGTTGGGGAGGGGGGTTCGATCCAGCGCCCGTCGGGAGTCCAATGGAGCCAGCGGCAGAGCTTCGAGGGCCAGCCCAGGCACAGTGGCATCGGAGCTGGCGAGGGGGTTGGGGATGGAAGGATTCCTGGCCAGGCGGGTCCCGGTGCCCCCCCCCCCATGCCCCTCAGATTGGGAAGCTATGCTTAGCTTTTCCCAAGGGGTTGGGGAGGTAGCTATGTAGAGGAGATCCTTTCTTTTCTTCCTCTTCCTTCCCCCTTCACAATTCCCCCACCCCCAAACAACACACACACCTTTTAGGGCGGTGGCTCAGTGGTTTCTGGGCTGTTAGTGAAGAGTCTCTGGGGCTGTGTAGTGACCTCTGGACCTTTTACTCTTTTGGCATTCAGGACTGGGGTTGGAATCCAGGGTCAAGATTGCTCTTCCTGTTTTGTGGAGGTCCTGGTGATGTGCGGATACCCCTACTTAGTGGGAAACTGGGGGCTTTAGCCTGCCCTCTGTGCTCTCTGATTTTTGTATCTGGAATCTCTTTCTCTCCACTCTCCTGGGCTCCCTGGCTAACTTCCCCCAGCTCCTGCCTGCCTTGACCTCTTACATTCCAGTGACAGTGCCTCTCTTAGCCCTGGAGTGGGAGAAGGCAGCTTCTCTAGTTCTATTCTCCTTGGGTTAAGGTAGGGTCTTATTTACCGGTTTGTGGGATGCCTAAATTGAGGTCAGTGTAGAGGGTTCTGGAAAGGAAACAAGGTAAAAGAAAAGGGATTGACAAGAATTTCTCCCCCACCCAGGAGCCAAACTGGGTGCAGCACTCTCCTAAAAGCAGGGAGTCAAGATAGTCTGGGGGCCCTGAGCTGTTTAGCTCAATGGAAAGGGTTGTGAAGAGCCCAGTTTCCCCCCACCCCTGCTTACAGGGGAGGTGGAGGCTGGAAATGCTCTCTCCCCAGCCAGGATAGCTGAAATCCGCCTGGGGTAGCCCATTATAGGGGCTCATGGGAGTGACCTAATTGCTCTCTCTGGTCTCTAACCAGAGATAGCAGGCAGCTCCACAGCTGGAAAGGAGCCCTCCTGCAGAGTTGGGGGGGAAGCTGGGAGAAACAAGATCTCTCTGAGCTTCTCCCTTTTTGTGTTTTGAGCCTTTAGTGCTGTGGACCAGTTTCCAGGTTTTTGAGTTCTACCTGCCCCACTATCCACTTCAGACTGAGGGCAGGCATCTGGGTGCAGGGTGAGGACTCAGTAGGACTCTATAGGACCCGCACAAATTCTGTCCTGTAATTGAGCAGATGCCAAGAATGGTGGGGGACTGATGCTGGTGCCCCTGCATGCCCCCCCAGTTCCATTCACACCCAAGGGTCTGTGTGTGTTGGTGCATGGGGGGTTGGGCAGGAGGACAGGAGGGAGGCACTGCCCTCAGCTCCACAAGAGCTCCAGGGGCTGCTTCTGCCACCGTGCCCAATCCTCAGGCTGCCACAGCCTTTCAAATAAACAGTCTCTCTCTGTCTGTCTCTCCCTCTTTGCCTTCTGCCTGAGTTCTCCCTCTCAGATCTGTGTTGGTTCACCCTCTCACACCCTCTGTGAGCCTCACTCACCTCCCCTCTCTAGTGAGGCTCGCCCGCTCTCCCTCTTTCTCACACTCCCTCTCACTCTTAGTCACTCTCTGCCTCTTTTTCTCAAGTCCTTTTGTTTCTCGAACATGCCCGTGCTCTCCCTCACAGGCTCATTTTCTCTCTTCCCTCCCCTCTTCCTCCCTGCTTTTGGTCTCTTTCCTCAGCCTTGTCAGGAGCTGGCACCCCCCCACACACACACTCAAATCTCCCAGTGCCTATAAACCCTGCTTAATTGCTTCCTTCTTGAGGAAAAAAAATCAAAATAAAAAAGTGGTGGGGCTGGGGGTATGTTTCCAGGTTCCAGGGTGCATGCAGCCCCAGCCCTGACTGAGAGAGGGGAACAGGAAGTGCTGACTTAAGGCTTCCAGGCTCTTTCTCAGAATTGGTGCTGGGGTCTTCCAGTGTGAAAGTCCCTGGATGGTGAGGGCTTCTGCCTCTCCTTTGCCCCTCTTGTCAGATTTGCCTGATGAGCATGGGGGGTGGGTGGCAGGTTTAGACCACCTACAGGTTGGGAGAAACCAGAGGGTATGCATGTGCTTGGGTGGGTTGGGGGCTGTGATGGAAGGTCCCAGAGTGGCCCCCTCCCCCCAGCCTCTTCCCCAGAGAACTTGGGGCAGCCGGCAGGCCTCACACTTGAGTCCTCAGCCAAGTCCAGCTGCTGCAGTTCAGTCTCTCTGTCCCATTCTGACCCCTTCTTGCCCCCCACTCAGGTTCCCCCACCTCCAGGGAGTGGGAATGTGCCTGAGATCACATTACACCTTCCCTATAAGGGGGTGGGGGGGGGTATGGCTTAGTGTCCAAGACCCTTGACTCCAGCCAGCATGGGTGGGGGCAGCTGCAGACCCCAACCCAGGCTTGCCTGCTAGGAGCCAAAATATTGGTCCCAGCCCCCTCACAGCTGTTCCAGCTCACAGTCCTGGGGAGGCCAGCTCAGGGGCCCCTTTCCGGGGGGGCTAGAGACCTGACCTCTTCTACTCTATGGCTGATTGGCCACAGGTGGGGGCTTGAGAGTGATGGGAACCCAGCAGCTCCTAAAGTTTCCTGTTCCCTTCCCTCCCTACCCCCACCTCAGGCAGTCAGGCCAAAGCAAGAAGGGCCTGTGAGGCTGGGGTGGGGGCTAAATGGAGGGTTCCCTGTTTCCCCTCAGGTTCTCCACTGCCTCATCAGCTCAGGTGGATGGGGATGGACAGGCCCAGGACACTACTGTTTTCTGGGGTTGGAACTGTGGAAGGGGTGGGCCAGCCAGGAGGCTGCTTATTGCCATGAGAACACCAGGTTTGGGGGAGGGCCCACTCTGATCATTAGGCAAATTGAGGTGGGGGGCATTGCTCACCAGCCACATCCTGGATTCCTGGCCCTGGAATAGCAGCCTCTCCTGTGTGTGTTTTCATAGCGGGCATTTTGGGGAGGGGGTGCCAGCAGCCAGGAGTGGAAGCTCCTTTAGCTACTTCTAAATGTTACTGTGTTTGGCAGGCTAACTTAACAGTCAGGCAGCACCTTGCTACTTATAAAGCATCCTCCTATGTGAGTTCATTGGTGGTTCCCATCAGCCCTGGGGAGTAGGAATTGCCCCCCCTCCGCCTCTTGTTTCCAGATGAGAAGGCCTGTGCCTGGAAGAAGGAAGTGACTTGTCTAGACTCAGCTCACAGGGGGTAGAGCTTGCCATATGCCATTCTTTCCATGTCATCCTGCTCCCTCAGGATGTAGGAGAGAGGAATTCAAGGTGGGGTTTGGAAAGAGGAGCCGGCTCCCTGCCCCTGGGTTCCCCTCTTACCTCACAGGTGTGCATGCATCTGTCCTTGTGACTCAAGCTGCCTGCATGGGACGAGCAGTGCCCTGGCTTCCTCCTACGATTTGGTTAGGCCTGCTTCTGAGGGCAGCCTGCTCTGGTCACCTGAACTAGGGGTGGTCAGCTCCTGCCTGGCACTCTCCCTCCTGAGTTCAGAGTGGTACCTTGGGTTCCTCTCTGGGCCAGGAGCCTCACTTCCTCTCAGGGATCCCACAGAAAGCAGACAACAAGGAAAGAGGTGTGAGCCCCACTCCATTGGACCCAAGTATGAGCCTGGTAGGGCCGAGGGGAGTGCAGAGTTCAGTGTCGGTGGGGAGGGTGACTTCCTCTGGGACTCTCCTGGCTTCCCTGCCTCTGACAGTGCTGTATGTGTGTGCCAGGACCCAGCTGCTGTTCCTGCCCACCCACGCCTGGGCGGGCACTGCCGGGACATGCCAGGCCTGCTCCTGCCGCCTCGGGGGCTGGGTGGAGCTGGGGGAATGAAAGAAGAGCCTTTAATTTGGGGGCTCCCCACCCTTGCTGGGATGGGAGCAGACTTGAGCTTTGGCTTGGGGTCTGTCCTCCACTCGTCCTACCACTCTGTGGGTACAGGCACGGTGCCGCCAGGGTCCCCGCATCAAGGCGGTGGCTGGAGTCTACTACCAAACTTGGACTGGTGCGGCCTGGGACTGGGCTCTCCCTTCAGCCACTCTTTGACCACAGGTTTCCAGAGCCTGAGGGAAGGAAGCATGAGCCTGGTGGAACATGGGCACCTTTCTGGGCATGACCCCCACAGCTGCAAGCTGCCCCTACTGCAGATTGTATGTGTTTGGGCAGAGAGGGGCTCAGGGGGACGAAGGAAGCAAGAAGGCAGTTAGTCTCTGACCAGGCTACTGCCCCAGACCCTTCAGTCTTCTCACCTCCCAGGATTTGTAACTAGCAGTCATGGCGGCACTTCTCGGCTCAGCAGAAAGGCTGAGGGAGAGACTTGGGCTAGGGTGGAAGGGAAGAGGTAGGCCATAAGAAAGAACTGGAATGCTCCAACAGCCTCCCCCAAGTCCTTTTCCTCCGTGGGGTGGCTCACTGGGGTCCTGGGGCTATCAGAAACTGAGGAGGGAAGGCTTCAGGGGTTACCAAGGCGACCTGCTTAGGGCTTCCTGCTGGGCCTTGTCAATCCCCTTATTTTCCAGAAAAGGGCTTTGTCTGGGGGTGGCCCCAGGCAAGAAAGCTTGGCCTGATAATAGTTTTTGAAAAGTGGGGGATAGAGAGTTTAACTTGGGGACAGTCTCTTTGTCCTCCTCTCTTGCCCCTACTCCTAACCTGACATGTATGAGGGGAGACCTGAAGGGCTCCCCGCCCCCCACCTGGATAGTATGACTAGTATTGTACATGGCTTCAGGCTTCGCTCTTGCTGGCTACACACCTGCCCCTTATGTCCCCTTGCCACTTTCCTGGGCTTCTTGTAGGCCAAGAAGCAGTTCTGATGTTTGAGAAGATGCTGCGGAGGCACCATTATAGGGGATCAGGGTCAGGGAAGGCAGGTTTCAACAGGCTCCTCTCCCTTCTGCACTTTAGGGGAAGGTGAGTTTCCCTCTGCCAGCTGCTATGCAAATGAACTGATGAATATTCATGAAATCTTTTGCTGAGGTTGAAGAGAGTCTGAGCGGTGTTAGGGGCCATAGTTCTTTTTTCTTTCCCCTCCTCCATCCACTGTATAGACATCTGTTTCCTTGATGGCTCTGGATTCAAGGTAGAGCCCCCAGTAGCTGGAAGTCCTGTGTTTCAGATCCAGAGCTCCAGACCCTGTGCAGCCATAGATGTGCCTAGAACAGCTAAGCCCCTGGTGAGGAAGCCAGGGCCAAGTGGCACGAGAGGTGAGATGGCCTGTACCCCTTCGCATGCCCTCCGTGCACCTGCCATCACCTCCATGGAAGGTCTCGTCGAAGTGCAGCTCTGTAAGGATTCAGCCAAGGCTTTAGGTCTTTGTAGAGCCCTAGGACTTAACGTCCCGGCCGAGGGTAGCCTCCTCCAGTCAGCTTGGAGCACCTCTCTTCCATAGAAATGTTCAACTGATCACGCCATCCCTCATATGTGGGACCTGGACTCAGTGGGTCTTGAAGGTTCCACTGGTTCTAAGAAGTTAGAAGTCATTGAATCCAGCTATCTGGGTGGACCCAGTGTGAGGTTGGGAAAATGAAAATGGCCTTGGGAATTACGGGGGCCTGGGGTGAGGCTGTTCCCTCTCCAGTGTTTATAGGGGCCTTCCTCCCTTGCCTGTGTCCTTTCTGGCCCTCTAGAGTGCAGTAAAGCTAGGTACTAAGGGAAACTTCTTGTTGTGGTTTTTACCCTCCTGTAGAGGAAGATGGCAGGTCTCAGCTTGTTGAAGCCTCATTTAACACGGAGGGAGGGCTGCCTTTCTTCATCTGCTTGGTCTAGATTCACCTCCTTGGGTATCATTTGCCTCCCTTGAGTGAGGGCCCTGAGCTCCTGGGAGGCCCTCGTACCTTGTGGTCCCCAGTGAGCAACGGGCCCCCAGGAAGTGGAGCCATGCTCTCCTGCTCTTAGCTCTGTTCCCTTGAGGTACTACTTTCAACCTTCCATTGTCCTTGCTAGAAGGTCTGTCCCCAGTGGGATGCTTGTTGTGACACTTGAGGCCTTTCAGACTGGCCCTAGCTGAGCTTTTCCACCCCCTCTTCTGCTTCTTTCTACCAATTATGGGGCCAGTCACTGGCCTGGGGTTTGTGTTCTAGCCACTCCTGTCAATTCTTGCTCCGTGGTAACTTCTTATTTTCTTCCTCCTCCCCCAACCCCGCCACCCTGCCAGGACCCACTTGCATTCTGCTCCTTCTGAGGAACCATCTCCTGTCAGATGAATTGTCTCCCTCTTGCTGCCTCCAGCCCTTGCGGTTTGAACCACCATCCTCCCACATAACCTACAGATAGCCTGGTACTGTCTGTTGCTAAAGCATGGATCCTTTTTACTTTTCTGACCCACAGCAGACAGAAAAATCCTCAAGGATGGTGTTGTAGCTTCTCTTCCTAGCTAGCCCCCGCCCCTGTCCCCGCCAAAAACCCCCAAGACTGGCATCGTAGGCATTTGCTGTTAGTATCTTGCCTCGTGGCAGACTAGACTGTTTCTAAGCAGGAGTCAAACATGTTGAGTACCTACTATGCGCTAGGCACTCTGTATGCACCACTGTACCCACTCCATGATCCTGGGGTAGGGGTAATGGGTAGGGCTCTTACCACTGCCAGTTTATAAGTGAAGAAGCTGAAATTCTATGAGATCATACAGCTCATCCAAGGTCGCAGAGCTAGGAAGGGCCATGTCTGTCTGGTTCCAAAGTCTGTCTGCTTTCACCTTCCTCCATGCTATTGTTTTGTTCCCAGCTCCAGCCTGCCCAGGCTCAGAAATGGCCAAGGTAGCACCATGGTTTGACTGTGTGTGTTTGACTGTGTCCTTGCTTACATAAGGACAGAGTGATAGGAGTAGATGGGTTTGGGCAGTTGCCTTCTCTTTGCTACTCCCTGGTCCTAGCCTTCAAAATTAGAAGATGAGCCTGGCTCAGAAGGCATTTGGCCTGCTCCCTCAGGATCTATAACAGGGGCAGATGTGGAGGTAGGGGTATTAGAACACAGATGTGTGAGGTTCCTGGGACCCTCTCTTACATGATCTGTTGTTCGTGTTTGGGCCATTGCTCCCCTCGGTCTGTTCTTTTTTAGGATTGAGACTGGTCAAGTTTGGGGACTCAGGTCCTCGCACTATGGGGGTTGGATGGGTCCCCCCTCTAAGACACTGGGCTGTGGGGAGTGGAGAATGCTGTGTAGAGTCACACCTCACCAGAGACTGCCCATTACTCCTTGGTTCCAAGCAATGCCTATTCCTCTCTCACTATCAGACCCAAGATTAGCAGGATGGGAGAGAAGGCTTGGGTCTCAGACAGGTTGAGCTCTTCCAGTTGTAGTCTGGGAGCCACAGGGGTGGCGGCTAAGGCATGTGTGAGCTTGTTGTGTATTTGTGTGTGTGTGTGCACGTGCGTGCACACACACACACACACACACACGTGTGTGCTGGGGAGATGGTAGCAGTGGCTCTGGAGGAATATAAGTGTGACAGGGGTGGGAGGAGAACAGGGCCACCACCTCCAGGCAGCCCAAGCCTGACACCATTGGCCATGTCAGCCCCCTGCGGAAATGCCACATTAGGACAAAGGGCTCCCCCAGGTAGGCCGTTGCCCCACCCTGCCGAGCCGTCAAAGCCTGGCAGCCTTGCCCATGGGCCACCCCTTCCACACCCTGCTGGCAGTGTGATCATCTCTCCTCACCCCCAGCCTGAGGGTGGTGGAAGGACGAGATGCCTCTCCTTCCCATCTCCACCTAGCAGGCTCAGCTAGGCCCTCATGGCGTGTGCCCTCAATTCAGGGGAGGGCCCAGGACCCTTGACCCTGAGGCTGACTGTGTCTTCCCTTCTGGGCAGGTTCCTGAGTGGGAAGGGCCTGGTGATCTACCCAAAGATTGGAGACAAGCTGGACATCATCTGCCCCCGAGCGGAAGCAGGGCGGCCCTACGAGTACTATAAGCTGTACCTGGTGCGGCCCGAGCAGGCAGCTGCTTGCAGCACCGTGCTTGACCCCAATGTGCTGGTCACCTGCAATCGGCCAGAGCAGGAGATCCGCTTCACCATTAAGTTCCAGGAGTTCAGCCCCAACTACATGGGCCTGGAGTTCAAGAAACACCATGATTACTACATTACCTGTGAGTCCCTTCCCATCATAGGGTTCTCTCTTATGTGGTAGCAGCAGGGGTTTCTAAGTAGTACAGTGAGCCAACAGATGGCCTGTCCAGGTCCGGACCCCTCTGAAGACCAGTGTGCTCTCCTTCCAACCCGGCCTGGGATTTCTGGCCGTAACATTCACCAAGGGGGTCCCCTTGGCTCTAGAAGTTGGGTGGGGGAAGACTCCCAATTTGTGGTGCCCCTCTAAAGTTCTCATTTTCTTGGCTTGCCTAAGGTCTAATCTTGGGAATGGCAGAGTTGGCAGAACTCTTTGGGATCAGCTGGCTGATAGGCCTTTCTCTTCATGAGAAATTGGCCCCAAGAGGTGAAGGAGCTTCTTGCCCCATGTCAGTCGGGGAGTTAGGGACAGTATTGGGACTCCAGCCCAGTTCACCTGACTGGGTTCCTTCCAGTCTGTGCAGGAGCCTCCCCCATGATTCCAGTTCTGATTGTTTTGCCTCTGAGCAACATGGCCCAAAGAGAAGATGCCTTAGTGTCCACTGAGAAAGAAGGGCTAAGGCCTGGTCATGATCAAGGAGTAGCATCCTTGGGGGAAGTGCTAGTCTCTGATGTGGGCTGGGTCCGGGGCTGGCTACTCTGTTCCCAGTGCAGAGGAGACAGGCGGAAAGGTTCGCAGGTAGGTGGGAGCTGATTGCCACCCCCCCCCCAACTCCTAGTTCTGTTCTTATGGGATAAGACAGCACTAGGATTTCTAGGTAGTGTGGGCAGACCTTTCTCTCCTGCTGACTTCAATGGCTTCTTCCTACAGCTACATCCAATGGGAGCCTGGAGGGACTGGAAAACCGGGAGGGAGGTGTCTGCCGTACACGCACCATGAAGATCATCATGAAGGTTGGGCAAGGTGAGTGCCCGGTGTGAGGGCTCCCCAGTTGAGCCTTTGCAACAGATGTCCCTGGCTGGGTATGGGTGCTTTCAGGAGTAGGGGAGGGGCAATAGGGTCAGAGTATCTGAGGTCTGACTTACAGGTCACTGTTAACTCGTGCTAGATGATTGAGGTCCCTGGCTCACCCGTCCTCTCCCTACCCCCAGACCCCAATGCTGTGACACCTGAGCAGCTGACCACCAGCCGGCCTAGCAAGGAGGCAGACAACACTATCAAGATGGCCACACAGGCTCCCAGCGGCCGGGGTTCCCTGGGTGACTCTGACGGCAAGCATGGTGAGTGCTATGGATGTCTCCCAGAAGGGCAGAAGCCATTGCTTGGCCACCCTTTCAGGCCCTGTTTCTGAAGTGAGGCAGGATGGGGCCCAGCCAGGAATGGGCAGTGTGTCCCTGGGACCCGTGGCCAACCACGTCTCCCCTCCCTCCTCCTTCCTCAGAGACTGTGAACCAGGAAGAGAAAAGCGGCCCTGGGGCAAGCGGAGGTGGCAGTGGGGACCCCGACAGCTTCTTCAACTCCAAGGTGGCGTTGTTCGCAGCCGTTGGCGCTGGCTGTGTCATCTTCCTGCTCATCATCATCTTCCTGACAGTTCTGTTACTCAAGCTGCGCAAACGGCACCGGAAGCACACCCAGCAGCGGGCACCCGCCCTCTCCCTCAGTACCCTGGCCAGTCCCAAGGGGGGCAGTGGCACGGCGGGCACTGAGCCTAGCGACATCATCATCCCCTTACGGACTACAGAAAACAACTACTGCCCCCACTACGAGAAGGTGAGTGGGGACTACGGGCACCCCGTCTACATCGTCCAGGAGATGCCACCCCAGAGCCCAGCGAACATCTACTACAAGGTCTGAGGGCCCGGCGCAGCCTTGGGTCCCCGAGAGACAGTCGGCCAGGACTGCACCTCTCCTTTTTCCCCACACTCCCTCCCCTGACCAACTGTGCCCACCTTTGTATTTAGTTTTGTAGTTTCTTGGCTTTTATAATCCCCCTTTTGCCCTGCCCCCTGGGCTTCGGAGGGGGTGCTTGTACCCCCAGCCCCCACGCTCTTGTGCCTTCCCCCTCTGGCCAGGCCTCTGGGCTCTGCAGGGGCGCCCCTTCTTGGAGGGCAGGGTTGGACGCTGATGGACAGCAGGCAGGAAGATGCTCTCCCTGGCTCTGCCCCCCATCCCCCTTCCCCCCTTTCCCAGGACTGTTTGTCCGCTATGATCACTGTTTTTAATGTTTTTGTGTTCATTTTTTAGCTGTCAACTCATTTTCATCTGTTTTTTAAAGAAAAATGGAAAAATGTAAAAGCCAGCCCCTCCTTGGTCTTTCTGAGCCTGGCCCAGCCCAGTTTAAGGGAACAAGGGCAGGATGTGGCCAGCCAGGAAGCATAGGATGGTATCTCTTTTATAAACTCCTTGGTGTCTGGGGGAGGGGTGGCTCCACCAGAGCTATTCTTGCCCAGGAGGGAAGATGAGAGTGCCATTGGGCAAAGCATCTCACCCTGCCCTCCTGACCCTCCTTCTACAAAGCTGATCTTGGCAATGGGGTAGTGGCTGCCACCCTTTCACCAAAAAAAAAAACAAAAAAAACAACCTCTTCCTTGTGGGATTCTTGGGCATCTCCTGCCTCCCTCACTCTCATGGTAATTAACGTCTTAATTGGCTGTTGCCTGGGGAACAGGAGAGCTGCTGCAGGCAAATGACCTCATGGGGGTGGAGGGAGGTGAGGTGCCCAGGTGGCTATTAGCCCTGCAGAGCTGGGAGTTCCCCCTCCCCGCCCTGTTCTCTTCTCACCTTTGGCATCCTTTGGCCTAGTGGGAAACAGAGGCCCAGGGCAGAGACCTAAGGGGTTATAGAGCCAGGTGGCCTGCTCCTTTTCTGGGCTCTAGCACAGGCAGGTGCCCCCCTCAACCCAGCTTCTACTGGCCCCTCCAATCTTGGGCCAGGGCCTGGAAAGAGGAAGACAGGGCTGGGCCAGCACGCCGTGCACTTTGACCCCAGCTCCTTGCCAGCACGGCTGCTAACAGACTGCCCCTGGAGTGTGCTTTGTAGGCGCTCCCCAAGTGGCCATGGAAGGAGCTGGGCCTCTCACCACCCACCTCTACACTGCCTCCTGGCCAGCTGCCCACCCCAGTGCCAGGTGGGAGAGGGAGCGAAACAGCCAGCCCCTTCCAGGTGGCAGTCGGAAGGGTTTTTTTTGTTTTTGTTTCTGTTGCCATTTGTGTAAATACTAGTCTTTTTGGAAGAAATAATGTAAAGATGTTTTGTATAAACTGAATTATTTTCTTGTTGCTTTTTTCTTAGAAAAAAAAATAAGAACTAAAAAAAATTAACCACATGGAGAAATGGGTGTAAAATGGTGTCATCATATTGGGGAATGAGGTGTGAGTATGTGAGTGTTTGTGTGTCTGTGTGAGAGAGAGAGAGATTGAGAGAGGGAGAGAGAAAGATTCCCTGTGCCCAAATCACTGACGATCTGGTCAGGTATGGGAAAAGGGTGGCTTTCCTGGTGGAGCAAGCTGGTTCAGGTGACCTATGCCTGTCATATTTTCCCCCACCCCCCACCCCAAGTTCCTCTGCCCTCTCGTTCTGCTGGAGCCTGCAGTCCTTTCTCCCTGTCTGTCCTGTCACCTCTGTGGCACAGGCCATGAGCGTCCGCCCAGTCTGTCATTAGGCTCTGCTAGAGAGAGTTGATGGGGGAGGGGGTGTTCCCATGGGGACCTGGGTGTGTCCACAGGCACTGCCACCACCTGGCTGGAGCTACATCTGGGACCTGCTGGCAGGCCCGGCCCTGCCCTGCCTCAAGACACCTAAAGGTAGATAGAAATAACTTTCCAAGAGCTGGGCCTCAGCTGTGGCCCACTGGGGACTGGGGTTGCTTCAGGCTACCCAGTTCACTTCTTAGCCAGAAGAATCTTCCTCTCTTGTCTTCAGAGGTGGGCTACCCCAAAGTCCTTACTGTGGCATACTCAGGGGCTTCTAGCTGGCAGGCAAAGCCCTAGAGCTAGGCAGCCATGAGCAGCTGTGAGCACCCAGTCTCCCACAGGCTGATGGTGCAGGAGGGTCTGGTCCCAATTCCGCAACAGAGAGGCAGAGTGGCAAGGGCCTGGGGCCTTCCTGCTCCAGTTTGGGGGCGGGGAACTCCCTGCAGAGCTGGCCAAGGCAGATGTCAGGAGAGGAGGCAAATGAGATCCCAGTAGCTAGAAAGGGGTAAGAAGACACTAGAGGAAAGAAGAAGGAGGAAGGAAGGAGAGGGCTAGTTAGTGATCCAGAGCAGGAAGTCTTTGGAGAACCAGCCAAGGTGCAGGCAGGGCTATGAGGGAAGTGGGAATCACAGGGAGAAGGAAGGTAGGGGAGAGCTATGGGACCTGTAGGGTGAAGGGAAGGGAGGCTGGGCTGGAGAAGGGCTGGGCCCGGCTGGGGTGCTCCTGGAGCCAGCTGGGGCAGAGGCTGTTCATTTGGTTTCTCATTAACCAAAGGAAGTGCCTGGATCAGACTGAGCCTCTGCTACTTGACTGCCTGCCTAGAGTGGGGCCCCCAGCCTGGGTCGAGGGGTCTTTAACCAGGGCTTGGTTTTCAGGCCAGGTTGACGTCTCTAACTGGGGTGGAGCCTGACCCAGCTTGAGTGAGCCCTTCATGCACTTCTGCAACTCAATGTCCTTGGGTGGTCCCCTGCCCAGCCCATACTATCAGCTCCCCTCACCCTGCCGGTGGGGGTTCGAGTTCCTGGGGGCCCCTTGGGGGTAGCTGTGGGGGTGTGAAGGCAAGTCAGTGGGAGAAAGCTGGGGAAAGTATGGGGCCATCTCTCCAACAGCCCAGATCTGTGACTGGCTCTTCCCACTTGCCCTGGCCTAGGGGCTGTGGCGAGTACTGGGTTGGGCTCGGTGCTGACCACACAGTGGTGCTCAGTAGCTCCTTGTGGCAGAGTGTCCTTCACCTGGACCACGCCCGCCACTTGTCTCAAACACTTACCTTATGCACATTATGTCACCAAGTCTCGTAAACCTTCCTGTGAGGGTGGACAGTGGGGAATTCTTTGCCTCCTATCTGAAATGAGGAAATTGCGACCCTATAAGCGGCAGTGACTTGCCCAGGGGCACCATCTAGTGATCCAGAACACTGGGATTGGAGCCCAGGCCTTTTTCTACAATGTGAGCAAATAGAAGTTCCTCAAAGGTGATTCTCCTTCTCCCTACCCCCTTGCCTCTTGCCCTGTCTGGGGTGAGACCCAGCAAGCCTGCTTTCTTAGGGACCTTGAAGAACAGGAGCCCTCCCCCACCTTCCCTTCCCAGCTGTGTGGGTAAGAGAGAGGCCAAGCTGAGCCAGGTGGAGGCAGGTGTGAGCCTCCCGTGGTAGGGCCCAGACCAGCTGCATCCTCAGCTCTCCTTCCTGTCCCAGCTGGGCCCAAGCTCCTGGTGAGTCAGGGATAGAAGCTGCTTTCCAGGTGAGGGTGGGGCTGCCTGGCTTCCTCTACAGGCTGAGCCCAGATCACCAATGAGACAAGCTGGACAGGTGCTAACCAGGCCTCAGTTTCCCTCAAAGGGACAGGCCTCGCATGAACTGGAATACCAGGGCTCCTGTGACTTATTGCACTGGTCCTCTTTACACTCACAGGAGGCCTCGCCAAGGATGTGGATGGCCTGGCACATTCTAGGCAGGGACTGAGTGTGGGCTGAAGAACTCAAGGAGAGACCCGAGCCCCACTGGGACCACCCTGGTTTGCCCCAGCTGAGCAAGCGGCCCTTTGGCCACGTGGCATCAGTCGCTTTCAGAAATCCAGCCTTGCCTGCCTAGCCTCCTGTCCTGCCCAGGCACGTCACAGTCACCACTGACACCCCAGCTGAGTCTGCCCCAGCTGGCCTGGGGACCCTCCTTGCCCATCTGCTGCTGGTCTCCTGTACAGCTGGCCATTAGATCTGGGGGGCTGGAGCCCCAGCTGGTGCTTGTTAGGTTGGACCCCTCTCTGGGAGGCTGCTGAGGGGGAGACCAATCTCCACCCAGGACAGGGGTCACAGATCCCAAACTGAAATTAATTTAAGGGCTTGGGGGAGACAGTAATTATGGGTTCGGTTTCCAATGGTTAATTACCCAGCTGGCAACGAGAAAGAAATGAGGAAAAGCTGGGTGGTGGGGGGAAAAGGAATGTGTGAAGGGATATGGGAGGGTGGAAGGAGTTTGCTGCAGGACCTTTTGATAAGATAAAGGGGAAAGAGCCCCAGCCTGAGGGGCTCAAGACTGAGCCTGTGCCAGCTCCCACTTAACTCTTGACCAGAGGCAGGCAGGTCCCTGTTTCTTTGGGTCTCAGTTTCCCTGTCTGGGTAATGAGGAAGAGAACAAGATTTCTTTATCTATTCAGAAAATATTTATTGAGCACCTACTATATAACAGCTGGTGGTCCAGGCATTGGGGTACAGTGATGAACAGAATAGACACATAGCAGGGACCTTACATTCTAGAAGGGCCTTTAAGGCCCTGGTTAGCTCTTAAGTGTTTGTGATGGGCTGTGGGAACAGGAGAGGCAGAAATAGAAGGTACACAGATCAGAAACCTGGGTTCTAAAGTTAGCCTTTCATGCATTCATTCACCCATTTTCTTTCCCCATAAAATGTCAAATGCCAGGCATGTAGTCAGTACCAATAAATGGTACCTGTTGCTTTTCTGGTGAGGCAGGGAATGGGCAGTTTGGCTGTGCTTCCTGGGGACCCCAAGCCCCTGGCTGTTGCCATCATCACTGACCAAAGCTGGCCTTTTGCAAAGTTTCTGAACATCCTCATCAGAAGTTACCCTGAGGCTCCAGTCTCCAGGCTGCCTCCCCTAGCTCCAGTCCCAGGTTCCTGGGCTGGAGGCTAGCTGAAATAGACCCATGATCAACACTTCCAAAGCCAAAGTAGAAGAGATGTGTGTCCACAGCCATTGCTACCCCTGTAGCTCCATGGGCTCAGCTCTCCCAGCCTCCCTGGAGGCAGCACTTGAGGAACTGGCTTCTGAGGGAGGAGCTGCCCCCTTTTCTCCAGCCAGGGTCCTAGGGGAGAGGCTCCAGGTGGCTCCCTAGCTTCCAGATTACCGGGAGAAGCCAAGGAGATCCTGGAATCCATCCTGCATCAGGGAGATTTCACACTAATTGGATTCTACTGGGCAGAGCTTTTGCTCTCAGGGGGACGAGCCAGATTTCCCCGGCTGCCATCATTCCTGTTCAGTAGACTCTAGGAGGTCAGAGGCCAGGAAAGACAGGAAAGCTAGGACTTTCCCAAGAGCTCCTTTCCAGACCAAGCCCCTTAGGGGGAAATTGAGGCCCAGACACATGAGGGGACTTACTACCCCAGGACCCACCAAGCCAGTCATCAGAACCAGACTTCACCTCACAGGCCACGGTCACTTGCTCTTTCTTACACATTGTTTCTTTGTTGTCTCAGAATCCCCAGAAGTTTGTGCCTGTGAGTGAACCTAGTGTATCTCTATATACACAGTATTTATACTGACAAACTCTGTAAGTTGACACAAGGCAATTACCAAAACAACACATTATCTATAAACCCCGAGGGAAGCACGGCCCTGGGAGGTTTAGGCCTGGTCGCAGCAGATCTGGAAAATGCAGTAAAAGTGTTCCCCGGGCACACCATGCTCCCCAGCCTCCTATGGACCTTACACAGCTCTGAAGTCACTCTGTAAGATAGATTGGGGGTGAATGTAGAGACTGGCCCCAGAACTGGGCATCTTAGTTGGGCCGGACCCTAAACGGAAGGCAGTTCGCCCTTCCTGGGGAGACGAGTGAAGTGGGACGGCCTCCAGTGTCCACCTCCGGGACCTCCCCCCCGCTTCTCTTCCCTAGCCAGGCGGCCAGCCTGGGCCTCTCAGGCCAGGCTGACAGTTAGCTGTCTTTGCCCTATCTTCAGTGCCCCCCTACACACACTAACAGCCATGGCAGTAACATGCTTTCACATGCAAATTGCTATGGAATTCTCAGCCCCTGCTGGTGCCCCAGCCCCCAAGGCCTCCCCCTGGGCAGATTCTGAGAAGAGAATGGAATCTTTCAAGTTGTTAGGGCGTTTAGAGACCTTCTAGCCCAGCCCCTTTGGTGGATGGATGGGAAAACTGAGGCCCAGGGAGGGGAAGGAGGAACAGCCCACAGTCACACAGAAAGTTCACCAGGACTGGCCTTCACCCAGGTCTTCTGACTTCCAGCCGGTTGCCTCTTCAAACCACTGCACAGCCTCCCAGTACTCCCGCCACTGTTGTTTACTGTGGACTCCGGAATCCCTTCCTCTAGCACAGACGCTTAACCCAAGGTACCTCCTCCTGGGGCCTGGGAGGGTCAAATCCAGAGAAGAAAAGGCCAGAGGTACCTATGACCTAGGGGCATTGCCCAGAGAAGGAGCCATTCTCCTCTGAAACAGCCAGCACTCAGGATTTGCTCATTTCTCACTCTGTACAACAACCCATCCACCCCTATCCGCTCCCTAATCCAGGCCAAACTGCTCTTGCTATCCTCCCACCTACATCCCTCCCCCACCCATCCCAGCTCCCCTCCTTCCGCCTGCCCACCCTAGCAGGCCTGCCGAGCCATGCCAAACCTTCTTCTGGGCCCTAGCCTCGCCAGATCTTCCTAGCTTTGTGTATGATCACTCCACTGGAGCAGACACCAATAAAACCTGGCCCTAGGAGGTTCGGGAATCCAGGTCCCAGCTGCGGGATGGAAAAATCTCCCTTTCTTTCAGTTCAGCTGAAACAAGATCAGAATTGTCTGCAATGAACTTTACAAGGAAACCCACACAAACACCAAAGGGGAAAAGGAGACCAGTTTACAGAGCACAGTTGACTGCTCCCACCTCAGCCATGGGCTTGTCGCAGATGGGCCTAAGCTAGAAACTTCTGGGTTAATCCTGTAGTTTCTGCCTCTGAAACAGCTCTTGACTCTGCCCATTGCTGACCACCCCTAAGGCCAGAACTCTGGTTCAAGCTGCCTTCACCTCCCGCCTGGACTATGACAATAGCCTCCCACCTAGTCTCCCTGCTTCCAGCCCGTGCCCCTCCCTTGCCAAACAGCACCCAAAATGATCTTTCCCAAACTCAATCTTAATATTGTCACTCTCTGTCTACCTTTCAAATGTGTCAATCGTCCACCTACTCCTGAGCATGGGTATCAGGGCCCTGGTGATCTGACCCCATACCCATGCCCATATTGTAAGCTTTCATCCTTCCACGCTATACTCACCTTACATTCCAACGACACAAACCTACTTACTGGTCCCTGACCAGGACAGGCACCCTTAAGACTCTGAGCCTTTCTGAATGTTCTTCTTTCGGCCAGAAATGCCCACCCACTTGGCCTTGGCCTGGGAAACCCCTGTTAATCCTTCAGGGACGCTTCTCATCTGCAAATACAGGTGAAGGTAGGGTTCTCATCTCAGTTCTCACGGTGCTTTTGCTCATGCTATGTGGCCTGTGTCTATTTCCCCCACTAGACTGTGAGCTTCTAGAGGCCAGAAACCCTGTCTGGTTCATCCCTGTATCTCACCTAGAATGAGGCCCAGAACAGAGTTTAGTCCAGAGACAGTGTCAATACCCTTTTGAAAGGTTTGTTGAATTGAAGGGGTGCTTGGATGAGCTGGAGCAGTCATCCCAGGGCCTTGTCCCTGCCCCTCTACCTGTTTACCTTACTGCCTAGCCAATCTGGAGCACTAACGTCCTACTATATTACCTTACAGTAACAGGGGACATTGACTGAGGCCTTATTATGGGCCAGGCACTGTGCCGGACACTTGACACGCATGACTCCATGGACACCTCCCGTCTCGATAAAGTTCTAGGGAGGGCCTTATCCGAGGTAGGGCTGTGATTAGCCCTGAGCAGCAGGTACGGAAGCAGAACCTCAGAAAGGGAAAGTAAGTACCTCGTCCTTGAGCTCACAGCTAGAAAGTTGCAGAGCAAGGATCGGATCTCAAGAGGCCTGATTCCAGAGTCCAAATGCTTAGGTCCTTGGCCACACTGCTGGCGTGAGGGGGTAGTGGCAGCCAGAGGAGAGGGCAAAGCTGGGCCCAGCAGCCTGTACTGCTCTCGTTCAGCCACGTGGCGTCAGAGGCCGGTTGCTGGTGGTTGGTAAGAGCACAGACTCCGGAGTCATGCTGCCAGGGTTGGCACCCAAGCTCTACGGCTTTCTGGCTCTGAGTTCTTTAGCAGGTTGCTGAAACCCCTCTCTGTGCCTTTGGTTTTGCCTCTGGAAGACGGGGCTGAGAGTAGCAGCTGCCTTCATGAGATTGCAGCGAGGATTCTGTGACTGCACGCCTAACAAGCCCTGGGAACAGAGCCCTGGGAACTGCTTGGTGCATGCCACTTACCAGCCTGGGAGTCCTGGAGCAGCCTTTGGTGCTTCTCACCCTGCTGGAGGCACCAAGCCTACTCTAGGCTGGTCTCTGGGCAGCCACTGAAAGCAGGGGCTCAACAGCCAGAGAATCTCTGGCCTTAGCTTCAGCCCAGGTCACTACGGCTCCAGCGGGAGTGGGCAGTGGTAGGCTGCCAGCCCCTCCAGGCCTGGAGGAAGGAAATTCCAGTCTGTTGTGCTCCACTGCCCCAGGAGCCTGGACTCAGGGTCAGGAGGCCTGCATCTGAGGCCTGAATCTGCCACTAATACTTGAATAATTTCTCTCTTGGGGCCTAGGTTTCTTCTTCATCTGTTAGGAAAGGAATGATATAAGCCAAAAATGGTTAAAAAAAAAAAAAGCCCCCACTGAACTTTGATGTAAGAATCCACCGCTTCCCATCAGAATGTGGGCTCCTGGGGTGCCTGAGTGGCTCAGTGAGTTAGGTGGCTGGCTTTGGGTCAGGTCATGATCCCAGGGCCCTGGGATTGAGTCCCATGTTGGGCTCCCTGCTCGGTGGGGACCTGTTTCTCCTTCTCCCCCACTTGTGCTCTCTCTCTCTCTCTCTCTCTGTCTCTCAAATAAATAAATAAAATCTTTAAAAAGAAAAAAAATGTGGGTTCCTGGCACTCAACAAAGAGCTGATGAGTAAATAAATAAGCAAGTGTCTTCCCCACTACCATCACCCCCTTGGACTCTACGCCATCCCCCTGCCAGGCTCCAGCAGCCAGAGGTCAGCTCCAAAGCAGGAGCGCTCTGGTAGTGGTCTGCAGAGCTTCTGGGATATCAAGAAGCATGTGTTGCACTGTTCAGGAGAAGCCCGTTAACCAAAACCTGAGATCCAGGGACTCTCTTGTTCCCATCCTCAGCAGGGTAATGGGAGCTCCCGGGTACCCTCGAACTGAAAGACGCTACACTAGATGGCTTCTTTCTACACCTATGAGTCTGGTGAACTGTAAGCTAGTGCAGTCATTCAGGAGGTCACTTAGATAATAATATACATATCAAAGGCCCCAAAAAGGTGCAAGCCCTCTGACCTAGCAATTCCACTGTGGATTAAGGCCCCATGTAAAGGATTTTCATTGCAGTTGTACATAGTTTTAGGACTTTTCTAAAATAAAAAAAAAAATTGGAGAAACCTCAAAAGCTACCTTCTCTGGTAAGTTTCCATCATCTACACAAACACACACACACACACACACACATGCGCGTGCACACCACGCACACACCCCTCCAGTAATGATGCAGATGCTTTGAGGTAGCATATATTAACTGTTCTCTCCATTAAGAAACCTTCCCGGTTCTTTCTCTGAGCTCTGTGGGTGTCCCTGGGCTCTAACACGTTGGATCACAATTGCTGAGTTCCTCACCCCTCAGTCATTCTGTTTTCTCATCTGTAAAATGGGACTGCTGATACCACTAATAGTGTTGGGTTGTTACAGAGATGCCATGGCAAGCCCTAAGCACAGGGCCCAGCTGGCCATCAGCACTTAATTCATTTTATTATGATGATTACTATCTCAGTGCGAGATAGTTCCGTGACTTCCTCTATCATTACACCATGATATCTTCGAGGTTGAAGACAATGCCATGTTTCTTTTTCCTCTCTGAATATACAGGGCCCAGTACAGAGCTTGGCACAGAGTAGGTGCTGAGGGAGTTTGATGAGAGAAGAAATTTAGTCCAGAGCCCTCAATTCGAAGAGGCAGCTGAGGCCCAAGCAGGGGGTGCATCAAGTGTTAGGCCTAGAACTTGGGTCTTCTTCTGTCCTTAGATTGTTGTACCCTGGAGATTTGGGGGTGAGACTGAGGGTTGGGAGCAAACTTCTGGATTCCTTGAGCTGAACTGCATGGCTCTTTCCATGCTTTGAGTCTGGGAGCTTATGTGCTGGGTCTCCTCCCCATTCTTGCCCTCATTCTCTCCATCTCAGGCTCTAGCCTGGCCCAGCTAAACAGGAAGATTCATTAACCGTCTAAATACACAGAGCCCAGGGGCCATGTGCAGCCTGCAACAGAGCTGGGGTCCCACCAGGGCCAGAGCCCGAGGCAGTGGTGCAGGCAGAGGGCTAGCTGGGAGGGGCCCAGCAAGGGGGAAAGCCCTAGAACAGCTAATGTGATGATTGATGGGGAGGTGAGTGAAACCAGGCCAGTACCAGGCCCTTGGAATTCCCAGTCTCTAGCCCCATTTGTAGCCATCTATCTCTGCACCAATCCCCCAAAGGTCTGACTGTGGTCTCCATGCCAGCTTTGGTACCATCCCTCTCTCCATGCTCCCCAACCCCTCAGTCCAGGTTTCTGAGCCTCAGAAGCATGGAGCTTAAGAGGTGGGCAACAAGGAATGGGGGAGGGTTTCCCTAGGCTCCCGCCTGCTTATTATTTTAAGGGCTATTTCTCTAATCAAAACTCCCCAATTACCCAAGGGCCCCTCTGATTAATATTCCATGATAACAGGAACAGGTCACATCTGGCTGCAGGAGCTGGAATTTGACACTCCAGGAGCCCCATGATTGGTCTGCAGGAAGAATAATAAACTTCCTTTATCCTGCCCCCCTTTCCCTTCCTTCCCATTCAGAGACTCCCCTTTTCTTCCACCTCCCCTTCCTCAGCCCTTTTCTGCCCCTCTCCACCCCCATCCAAGTTTCCTGCCTCGCCCTCTGCCCTCTGTGGAGGCGGAAGTCACCTTCCCGGTCTTGGGTCAGTCTCCTGGTCATTATCTGCCCCTGCTTTGCTAGGCTGACTCTTCGGCCAGGGAATATCTTATGCTGGGGTGTGGTGTGCGGAGTAGGGAGGGCAATTTCTGAGTGGTCCTTGGTGCTCTGAAGGTCACATGTCATCAAACCCTCATTTTTTTTTAAGATTTTGTTTATTTATTTGACAGACAGAGATCACAAGTAGGCAGAAAGGCAGGCAGAGAGAGAGGAAGAGAAGCAGATTCCCCGCCAAGCAGAGAGCCCGATGTGGGGCCTGATTCCAGGACTCTGAGATCATGACCTGAGCCAAAGGCAGAGGCTTTAACCCACTGAGCCACCCAGGTGCCCCTCATCAAACCCTCATTACCATCTCCTACAAGGAGGTCACAGTGTCTCTGAGAAGTCTCCGGACTTGCCCACGTCAAATAGGCTGTACATGACAGAGCTGGGATTTCAAACTCAGAGCTTTCTGCTTCCAAGGCTCCTCTTCTCCCTGCACCCCACCCCCTGGATCTGCTGAGGACGGTTGCAGTCTCTGGATGCTTGGATTAAGATGGGACTCATTGACATGACTCAGAGTCAGTGCCCAGGGATGCCAGCCCCCCAGACTTCCATTGGCTTCGAGTTGGATTTTTAGGAAAGAGGGTGTTGAGACCTCACAGTTGAATTCTACAGGCTAGACAGGAGAAAAGACTCGGCTTCATTCACGTGGGGAGGTGGTGGTGAATATGGGACTTGGTCCCAGGTCTTCTAACATGCAGACGAAAGCCCCTTCCATTTGCTATCATGTGGATGGCTCCAAGAGAGAGGTTTCCCATCATACCTACCTGTGAAAGAATGCCAGATGCCATCATCCTCTGACCTGACCCCCCCCCCACACACACACATACACTCAGACAAAGGCATAGCTGCTTGTGTTTTTTCTGTCTTCACCAAGGAGCCTGGGCAGAAAGCAGTCTCTGCTTAGAGTGGGGGTAGGAGCACCAGAGAAAGGGCTGTGGTCACCACTGAAGGCCAGAAAGGAGTTGCTTTCCACCCGCTCTTCCCTACATGGTGTGTCACTCTGGCAGCTGCTTCCTCCTTTCCCACCGGGATTCTTCATAGCCAGGAGAAAGGGCAGGCCCCTGTTCTCCCTTGTACCTCAGTGGTGGGGTGCACACAGGCTCTGTGAGTGCCCAGTGGCCAGATAGCAGCTTGATTTTGCGAAGGAAGGGCAGGGCTGTGGAGTGTGCCTCCCATCACCTCACCTGGCACTGTCCCTGCCCCTCACCTTGCTCTTACCTCCTCTGTGTGCTCCTTTGCCCAGTGCTATTCAGAAACACCTCCCTGATTCATAATTGGGTAAACTGAGGGCCCTGGGCGAGGAGACTGATTAAGGCTTGACTCCATCAGTGGCCCCGGTTCCAATGGCTCTTCCCACTCCCTCCATTTCATGGCTGGGATGGTCCCAGCCAAAGGTTAAAACACGGGGCTGCTCAGTCTTCCAAGACACATGGGGCTTCATAGGAAGCCATGAGGCTTCTGGGACATAATGACTTCAAGATTAATGGAGGTCCACACAAGTCTTATGGATCTTGATCCCGGCCTGGAGAGCAGAGGCCCAGGGCTCCCTCATCCCTATGTTGTCTTCCTGTGACTGCTTGTGTTGCCCCATAGCGTCTCACTTGAACCCCTGCCTCTGCCTTCCTCCTGGTCCCACTTTCCTTCTAGTTGCCCCTGTAATTCACCTGCTACACACTGAAAGCCGGGCTGACCCTCTCAAACTCAAGACCCAGGTTACACACCTACTTTCTCTAGGCCTCAGATTTCTCCTTTGTGAAGTGGGGATAATGAGCAGACCTGGACTGTGGGGTCGTGGGGATGAACCAAGAGCATGATGTAAAGTATGTAGCTCCATGCCCCGGGGGAAGAGAAAGCGCTCGGTATTGTCATCTCCTCTGCTAATAATGAAAAAGGCTAATGCCAAGTGAGGGGTTACTGTGTGCCAGGCACTATTCTAAGTGCTTCCTGTGTGATAGTTTCTTTAATCTCCATGACAGTTTTACATGGAATCACTGCTATTGTTCTCGTTTCACAGATGGGTATACTGAGGCATGGCAATGTGCAAATTGCCGCACCTCACACGGCCACTAACCTGCTGATCAAGCATTTGAATCCACATAGTTTGACTCCAGAGTTTGGCCTCTTAACCACTCAGCCATCTTTCCTCCCTAGAAACAGTCTATGACTCCCCAGTGCTATAGGTGATTTGTAGGGTGAGGAGAAGGAGGGGTAAGAGAGCATTGAGTGGCAGATTAAAGAATTGGGACTTTATTCTGTAGGTACTGGGGAGTCATAGACTGTTTCTAGGGAGGAAAGGTAGCTGAGTGGTTCAAAGTGACTGCTTCCAGAACATCAAGGGCACTTACCTGCTTCCCAGCCCTGGCTTAGGCAGGTTCTTCAGCTTGGAATGACCCTCTTGCCAAAAAGAATCTGTGCATACGCGAACATGAAGCCTGTCTTTCCAGGTATTTATTCTGAACCTATCTCCATAGCCAATGGTTCAAAGCAAGCACCTGGAAAGGCAGGGTTTCAGGGGGCATGGAGGGGCAGGGGAGACTTAGAGGGACACTTCGGGTGGGACTATATAGGGTGCTCAGTGCCAGTGGTCCTTAACCATTTCACCACCTAGGGCTGTCCTTTGGAATTCTTCCTCCCCAGGCCTCTCTTCTCCCTGCCCTCCATACCGCAGTTTTGAAAGATTTTGTCTACCGAACCCTCTGCATTTAAAAAACATAAAGCAGGGTTGGGGCTGACAGGTCTCCTGGGAAATCAGAGACTGCCTTTGAGAGGTGTATGGATTTGGCCTTCTCCACACACCCCGGTTCTTCTGAACTTGAGTTTGAATGAGTCAATGTGAGTTCTGGGCAGAGCAGAGGCCGGGGCTGGGCCCCCTGCAAACGAGAATAGAAAGATCAGTGTTTTTTCACTCTGCTGTTGATATGGCTTTATTGTCATGCTGTAGGACTGACTGCAACAGCCAACTGATCCAACTGCCCAATTATTATCAGAAACAGACCTTAAGATCAACTACCCGAAAACCCAGATCATCAGCGTTGGCAGACAGCCCCCGGCGTTCAGCTGGTTTCTCTCCAACAATTTCATATAGCAGGTCAAATCATTTAGTTACCTGGGGGTGCAATTTGCAACTAATTCATCTTGGAGGGTTCACCAGGAAGCTATATTGCCTAAATTAGATGTTCTAGGGGTGTTTTATTGAGTTTTTAAATAGCCACAGTGGCAATTGGTAATGCCTGCTTTGAAAGCATTCCAGACAGAAATGGCTATAGGCCTGGCTCAATGGCAGAGAACTTTGCATGTTGGAGGGGATTCAGAACTGTTTTCAGGAGAACACTGCCCTTACACATGGGTACCCCTCCAGGCCTCTCTGCAAGCATCGCTCCCAGGCCCTTTTGATCCTTGTAAGCCCTCCCCTCTGTCTAGCTCCCTAGCCAAGCCTGGGGCTCTGCCCTGCATCAAGGACTCACAATCATGACACTCCAGGATCTTGCTCCAGATAACTCAGCCTTGAAGCCCCTGAGGCCCCAGCCTTATCAACAGCTCAGTTGGGAGAACCAATATTTATATGGGGGACAATCTGCAGAGTGGAGTATCCAGCCCATCTCCTGGAGTCTCATATTAGCCTTAGCCTAAGGCAGCTCATCAGAAGGCTGGGTGTTTAGAACGCAGCACCATGGCCCTTCTGGAGGCAGGAGGGTATAGTGATTACAAATCTGGTTCTGGGGACAGACTGGTCTAGGTTTGCATCTAGCCCTCCCACCTCCTGCCTGTGTGCCCTTGAACAAATGATTTCACCTGACCCTCAGTTTTCTCCTCTGTAAAATGGGCATAATAACATTGCTCAACTCCTGAGTTTATCTGGCGGGGATTCAATTCCTGGCATGTAGTAGATAGTGGCTGGCGTTATTTATTGTCATCGTGGGAAAATTGCTCTGGGTCCTTGTGGTAGGTGCCTAGAGGGAACACTGTGAGAAAATCAGCCTGGAATTCACTGGCTGCAAGGTTGTTGAGGACACTGTGTGGTCATTTATTCTGGGGTCCTCTTTGTGAAGGGCCAAGGAAAGGATGTGATTTCTTCTCTGACTAGGGAAAGCCATGTGTCTCTGGAATACTTGCTTTATCTTTATGGTACAAATGTCATGAAGCTTATAATTGATGATGTTTCCCTCTTTTATGAGGCTACCCGAGGAGTAGAATACAATATCTGTATAGAACTTTGGAGAAGGCCTTGTGTGTGCATGCACACTCTGCTCATGTGTGTGTGTGTGTGTGTGTGTGTGTGTGTGTGTGTGTGTGTGAGAGAGAGAGAGAGAGAGAGAGAGAGAGAGAATCTTACTTCTGGGTTTATTTCCTGACCTTGTTTTTCCTTATCTTGATTTCTCTCAAGTACATATTTTCTCATTTTATGTTTTATAGCATTTGCTCAGTTGTCCCAAATCCTTTAATGACTAACTTGTGATATTAGTGACTGTTGTTAAGAGCCACCATCATTTAGTGATGAGTACTCACCAAGAATTAGCCTATTTAATCACACAATAACCATATGAGGAAGGGGCTGTTATTTTTTTTTACCTTTTATTTTAATTTTGTAAGGTTTTTATTTATTTAGTTGAGAGAGAGAGAGCACAAGCAGGAGGAGTGGGAGAGGGAGAAGCAGGCTCCCCACTGAGCAGGGAGCCCGATGCAGGGCTTGATCCCAGGACCCCGGGATCATGACCTGAGCCGAAAGCAGAGGCTTTAACCCACTGAGCCACCCAGGTGCCCTGATAATTGAGGTTCTGAAAGACTGAGTTACCCATGTCAGATCATCCAGCTTTGTAGGTCTGGGTAGGGACCTGTGCCATCCAACTCCAAAACTGTACCCGCACTCTGCAACGTGCTTCTGATAAATGGAAGGTAGGTATCTAGGGGATATGTGTATACAGATGACAGGTTAGATAAATAGATAGAGGCATATATGATAGGCAGAGATGGCAGACAGACAGTGAGATGAGGGATACGATTGGTTTTTCCATAAGATAACCAAAATTGCCTCCTCAGGGTGATATACTTCTAGTGTGAGGTGAAAGAACTTGATGCCTTAGCTTGAACAATCCTACCATAAAGAAACATTCATTCTCCTTTAGGGCTTTTGAAAATTGAGATACTTGTCCATGTTCATTAATGCTTTTGTGGACCCCTATTCATTCATGCATTCATCCATCATGCAATTACTACGTGGCTGGGCATGGGGGACACAGAGGTAACTAAGACACGATGTGTCCCCACCCTTGAGGGGCTCCTGACTCACTGAGTGAGACACGCATGAGGACTAGAGATCACAGTGCAGATGCTGTCACCTGGGCCTCTTCAGGGTGTTTGGGAAAAACAGAGGGAGCCAGGGGTGGGGACCAGAAGGTCAGTGAGGATCAGAAAACACTGTAAGTCATCATCTCTTTGGGAAATGCTTCCACAAAGGGGAATTGAGCAATGAGTAGAGGACGATTAAGGGTTTGCTAGGCTGCCGGAGAACAGGCAGAATCACATGGGCAGAAGCATAAAGGCAGGGGAGACCAGAGCATGTTGGAGAAGCTGCAAATAATCTGTTCCAGTTGAAAGGCAGGAGATGTGTTGGGTGGCCTAAGAGATGGAGCTGGGCGGGTAAGGAGGCCAATTCCTGAAGGGCCACGGCATTCGGAGTTCATCATCTAGCAGAGGGCGAGTCCTGGAAATGTCGAAGGCAGGGCAGGGACCTGGTTTGGAGAAGTCATCTGTGTCGTCAGAGCCACGTGAAGTGCTCAGGCAAGGAGACCAGGTAAGAGGCGGTTTCCGCCACCCAGTTCGGAGCCTGCTACCATCGGTGGGTCACCACTTCAACAAATGTCTATCGAGCACCTACTAAGCACCAGTCACCGTGGTTGGCATTGGACACACAGTAGTAAACCACAGGGACAAAGCTCCTTGCCCTCGGAGACCCACAATAAACAATAGACATAATAAACAAGTGATTTCTATATGACATGAGAAGGGGAGGAGAGCTGCAGAAAAAGGCAAACTAGAGCACAATATGGAGAGCTGGCACCATGAGGTCGGGGCTGGCTTGAGACCTTTTTGAGAAGGTGACATTTAAGCCAAAAACGTGAAGAAAGCAGAGGCCATATGAAGGACACTTTCTTTGTCGGATTCCTACAGACTTTCGCAGCCCAGGCCAGTGGACTTGGGATCTGATGGGCCTGGATTCAGGTTCTAGCACCTTGGGCAGGAAACCGCCCCTCTGAACCTCCCTTTCTCCTGTGCACCTTGCCTGCTGAGGCTGCAGCAAGAGCATGAACATAACGATGCTTTCTAATCTGACAGGCAGGGCCCAGATGTAAAGGGGTTATGACAGATCTTCTCTCTGGCATCCCTTTCCAAGCCTCTTTATGACCAAGGAGCCAGTGGAAGAGAAGGCCATGGGAGACTTGCTGATGGCCTCTTGCTCAAGGAAGCCTGAGCAGCTTGTTTCAGCTCCAGTGAGGATGAAATTGGGCCATGGGCTGGGCCTGTGGCATTGTGGCTGTTGCCTTCGCCATGCACCACTGGGCACGAACCCACCATGTGGCAGAGCTGGAAGAAAGCCCTGCGAAACAATCCAGCTCAGCCCCTACGGGATAGATGGGGATGCTGAGCCCAGGGAAGGCAAGGGACTGACCCACAGGCACATGGTGAGGAAGTCAGAAACACCTGGAACTGGGCTCTAGGTCTCCTGCCTCCCAAGTGGGTTGTGGTTTAGCTGGGAGGCTCCTTTGACCTGAGTGAATTTGTTAATAGCTTGGGCCTGCCCCAGCTTTTTTTTGTTTGTTTGTTTGTTTACTGAGGCTTCCTTTGGGGACCTGGGGCCCACTGCTAAAAAATAGAAGGATAGCTAACATTTAGCATTCTTCCAAGAGATTTCCATTCATGATCTCACTTACCCAATAAACCTATGAAGTAGCGGTAATCCTACTTTTATTGGTGAGAAAGTCAAAGCTCAGAGCAGTTAAGTGACGTGTTCAAGGTTACACACTTGAAGTTGGGGAGCTGGGGGCACCTGGGTAGTTCAGTCAGTGAAGTTTCTGCCTGTGGCTCAGGACATGGTCCTGGAGTCCTGGGATCGAGCCCCAAACTGGGCTCCCTGTTCAGCAGGGCGTCTGCTTCTTCCTCTGCCCCCCACCCTGCTTTTTCTATCTCTTCCCTGCCAAAGCAAATAAATAAAATAAAAAAGAAATGGGGGAACTGAACAACTTGGGCAGTTTTGTTTATGAGTTTTTGTACTTGGCCACTAGGTTATATAGGTGTGAGATGAGCGTATGTGCATGATGATTTCGTGTGTGTGTGTGTGTGTGCATGTGTATGTGTGCACACATAATGGTTGTGTGTGGTTGGTTGGGAGGGGTTCTTGGCTAACTCCGAGTTGCTCTCTCATGCTCCACACAGGGGCTATCTGGGGCACAGGGCGAGCTACCTAAGACTGGGGATTGGGTGCCTGTGGTTCAAAATAACTGTGACCTCATGTCCAGGTCCCCTTATCCCTGTTACAAGAGCAATACATAGTAGCAAGAATGTTCCCGGATACCGTGGTGGATGGAAAAGCATTAGCTTGTGGTTCTCCAAACTGTGGTCCCAGGACTGGCAGCATCAGCAACACCTGGGAACTTGTTAGAACTGTTAATTCCTGGAGTGCCTGGGTTGCTCAGTCAGTTAAGCATCTGACTCTTGGTTTCAGCTCAGGTCCTGATCTTGCAATCGTAGCCCTGCATTGGGCTCTGTGCTCAGCATGGAGTCTGCTTCGAATTCTCTCTCTCCCTCTCCCTCCCTCTCAAATAAATAAATAAAATTTGGAATACCAATGGCTCAGTTGGTTAAGCCTCTGCCTTCAGCTCAGGTCATGATCTCAGGATACTGGGATTGAGTCCCGCATCGAGCTCCTTGCTCATTGGAGAGCCTGCTTCTCCCTCTCCCTCTGTCCCTTCCTGCTTGTGCTCTTTCTCTCTCTCTGACAAATAAATAAGCAAAATCTTTAAAAATCAATCGATAAATTCTTAAAAAAAAAAAAAAGGAAATGCAAATTCCTGGGCCCTAGCCCAGTCCTACTAAACCAAAGACTTAGGGCGGGGCCCAGCAATCTGTGTTTTAACAAGCCCTCCAGGTGATTCTAATGCCGCTCAAGTGCAAGCATTAGATATAGGCGGGAGGGGCCCAAAGCCTGCTGGGATGCACGCTTCCATGTACATGTCCACACGTGCCCAGGGCCCAGCGCTTTACAGTTTACCAAGGGCCTTCTCACCTATAACCTCCTCTGATCCTCTTAACAACAAGGATCCCACCCACTTCCCAGATGAGTAAACTGACTTCCAGGGAGGTGAGGTCATACAGCAGCTTGTCCTTGCTGGACGACAAGCATGACAGTTCTCTGTTTACCCAGTGCCTGTCTTAGATCCTCCTACCCTTGCCCCCCATGCTGGTCCAGGGCTTTTCCTGCCCACCGCAGCCTCCCAGAGGAAAGAGAGCAGAAAGATGGCTGACCTTGGCTTTCTGCCCACCGTGCTCCACCCTGTTCTTCCTTTTGTCAGCAGCACCTGTAGAACAAGTTCCCCACTTCCGCAGGTGACTTCACCTGCCCAGGAAGGAGAGCAGTGTCCACAGAAGTAAAAGGGGCTCTAGGGGCCCAGTGGCTATTTTCCAGGGAGTACCTAAAAGTGGATCTGGGGGCAGCGGAAAAGTTTGGGCTCAGAGTCCCCTCTCCATTTCTTCTTCTGTATAAGGGAGCTCCACTGGAGTTGGCCCAGCCCCAGTGGAAGGTGGAAAGGTGGGGCCTTGAGCTGATTTCTGCCCAGGCCCATCTCCCATTCTGACCACACAGCTGTTCTGGGGGCCCTGGAAGCAAATTAAGAAGCCTATCTAGTCTGTCAGAGGGCCTGGGGGTAACAAGAAGAGATAGAAAGTGGGGGCATGTCTGGGTCCATAGAATTAAGTTATATATACAGCCAAGAGACCATAAAAGTAGGTATATATATACAGCCAAGAGACCATAAAAGTAGGTATGGGTCCAGAGCATGTTGGCAAACATCTGGCCCAGTGATTCTCAGCCAGGGATTTGTGCGATTTCTTGGGGGGGGGGGGGTCCATTCTCAGGGTTCATGAGTTCTTTGAGAATTGAACTCTTATGTTCTTATTTTGATGGTAATCTAAACATAATTTTTCTTACAACTTACAACAACAGCTATAATTTACACTGGAAGACATTTTCGTAGCCTCTGTTCAATTCTGAAGACATTTTTTCAAATGAGGGACATGCAGATCTGGGTGTGGGAGTTGTAGTTGTTCAAAGATATCGTTTCAGGGGCTGGTTCCGCTGGAATGTTCGTCCTATAAAGGAAAGAGCTGTGGATTCCGCTCCACGGTTGAGAAGCACTGACTTGGTTCAGCCCCTTCATGTTTCATTCGAGGACAGTGAGGCCGAGAGAGCGCTGAGCACTTGCCTGAAGCCTTCTAGGAATACAGGAGCAGGGCTGAGACTGGAGGGCTGGGCTCCCACTGTCTGGCCCAGAGCTCTTCCTGTCACACTTGTAGGGGTCGTGGCTCAGGCCGTGGCAGCGGCAAGCAGGGTGGCAGAAGGGTGTGCCTCAGAGAGTTCTATTAAGATTCATCTGGTCCTCCTTCTCTTCGTGGGACTTGTATGGAGTCACTTGGATCTCTTTAAGAGATCTGGCCAGCCAGAGGGTAAATGGGGGAGAAGGATGGACTCAAATTTTCATGCCATGGTGACTATGGTGTCTCCATTCTGTGAGACACATACATGGATGGGCCAAGGGTAGCCCCTGCTCTCTCTGGGTTCCAGCCGTCTGGGAGGGCAGGTGCAAAAATCATGACAATGCCCCTCCATTCTTCAAAGCAGACTCTCCCATCCATATTGCTAACAGACATTTATTGAATGTTTACGATATGCCAGGTACTTTACCTGTAAGATGTTGAGATCTCATTTTGTAGATGGAGAAAATGAGATCTGGGAAGGTTAAGTAAACCACTTCTAGGTGGCAGAGCCAGGCGGACTGATTCCTGGGCACATCTTCTTAACAATTTCTTGTCTTGTGTGATCTTTGTGGTAATAGCCCTGGAAATGGGTCTGGATGGATCATTATTCCCCATTTTATAGAAGAGAGATGTGTGGCTCAGAGAGGGGGACAGTTGGACCCCAGGGGATGAAGCTAGAAGGTATTCTATCTGCTTCCTGATCTAGTGTCTTCTCACCAGCCTTATGCTGCCCCATTGGAGACCTGAGACAGTGAGATCTTTGCGGATCTGGTAACAGGTCAGAAACAAACTAGTGAGAAATCAGTGGCAACCACAAATTCATTAGGATTATAAACTGGTTGAAAATAAATCTGACTAGCTAAAGGTTTTCCATGTAATAATAATTTCCAGGCACTATGGGGAAAGTTTTTTGTTGTTTTGTTTTGTTTCTTTGTTTGTTTTTTTTTCCTGTACTTGGAGCATGTTTGCCTATTTTCTGGATTTTTCAGTTTTTATTTTTCAGGGGAGAATAACTCGGGGATTCATTTTCAACTCCTTCTTCTTGCTCTGGTCGTTCAACGATATTTGCATGAACTTTAAAGTCTTACCTCTTCTTCTAAATAAATTGCCCCAAAAGCAAGCAAGTAAGTTGAAACTGAAATGTTTCCATCTGCTAGTCCCAGCTTCCGTAAGTGTAAGCTAAGATGAATATACAACCTTCCAATGCAAAACAATCTGCTTTTCAGTGATTTGTCTTTAAGTTTTGCAAATCCAATTTTATTTATTTATTTATTTGGCCAGTGATGCTCATGTTCTTTATCTTTAACGTACTCTCTCACCAGTTTCAATATACATCCCTTCTCAACTTCAGGGGCTTTGGCTTAGCATCTTTTCAACTGTGCCAAGGTAATCATTTGTTCCCATTGGGAATGCTGCTTGCTGTCAGGACTGAAGCGCTGTATGGTTTCTGGACAGGGACAGACTTGGGCTGAGCTTTGTTGATGTAATGGTGCTTGAAAGTATTGGCAAGGAAAATGCCAACAGGCATATTGTCCATGCACACAGCACACCAAGTGGAGTGTAAGGTCAGGGAAGCATCAAAAGGCCATGAAAAGGCTCGGGGCCTGTGGTTCATGGCGGCCCATGAACCATTGCCTCAGTGTTGGTCTACGCCATCTGAGCCTTGTTGCTCCCCACCTTGGCTTTCCCTGAGAAACTTGATTTGGGCCCCACCCCTGGGTAGCAACAGAGTGGAGTCTAGGCTCCTAGTGGTCACCCTGTGGGGCCTGCCTGTGTTGATCCTTCCACCAAAATGAAACAAATATCCTTCAGCACACCTGATCTGGAAGAATAGATGTTTCAATGAATTAGAAATAATGCCCCACAAGGAAAGAATGAGCTCCTCTCTTCAAAGTGAACAATGCACTAAAAATGCTGAAAAGTGTCAAAAAAATTTGCTAAAGCATGGCACAGTATGTCAAAAAGACCAATAACTGGAAAAAATAATCACTGAGGGTGTATGATATTTTTTCTCTAGTTTATTGTTTAGAAACAATTTTTCCCCCCCATCATTTCACTTGGAGCCAGACCAGATGGGTTGGAAGAAAGGTCCTCATTTCTTTCTCCCTGGAGTTGCCCAGAGCACCACTGGGTCCATGCTTGAATTGCATTCAGCTGGGCCTCATGCCTCCTTTTTCTACACACTTGCTCTGCAGTATCTGTCTTGAAGTAGATCCTCTGGCTTCAGAAATCAGAGAAGAAAAGCATGTGGACAAATCAAGGTCAAATCAACTCTTTAGCTAGTATGGATTCAAAGGAGATTTCTTCCTTTTTTAAATGGGTTTTTCTGGGTTTCCTAAATTTCCCACATTACCATGTATTACTTTTGTAATTAACGAACATAAATCCCACAATAAAAAGCTGAATGCACATATTCAAAATGCAGAACCAAACCATGTACCAAACACCGTGTTGGGTACTTTGGGATTGGGACTGTGGGTCCCTGTCCTGTGCCGTCTGGTCCTACTGGAGGCTTACTTTCTCAGCTAATAACTGGGCTCCTCTCAAACCTCCACATTGCCTTCATCTGCCAAGAGAGCCAAGGAAGGAGGTAGTGTACTCAGGTCTCTGTCACCAGGGGAGTGAAGTGATTAATATAAGGGGACACATAGTATATTGAGACCCAGTTGGGATAGGACCGCAACATGGAAGACAGGAAAGTATTTCCACCCCGAAGACTAATGGCCTGTGTAGGCAGGCATCTCTTCTCTTGCCTCCAGCTCCCTTGACCCTCAGGCAGGCCTAGAGCACCCACTTCCCATGCCCCCTCCCCCAGTCCAGGGAAGACCTCTTTTGCCCCCTCCCTAACAGTCTGTCTGGATCAGTCTGTCTCCCCAATCCCGGCATAGCATTAAAAATTGAAAGCTCCTTTGAAGAGAAAACAGTTTAATAAAAGCTCTATCCATTTTTCATGAGGGGATCAGGAGAAGGATGGTGGAGAGAGGAGAGGCAGGATGGGGGAAACAAATGAGGGTGGGGACAGCGGGCAGTGAGGGGCTTGGGGAAATCCCTCATGGGGGCTCAGCAGAGCAGGAGCCAGGAAGGGCCACCTCCCCTTTACCCAAAGCTCTGATGGTCCCAGTGCCCTCTTCTTTTCTCACTTCCTCTTAGCAGGATCCATGCCAGGCCCATCAATACTGGGAAATATGGCTTCCCTTCTGAGGAAGCCTCCTGCTTTCTCTTTGGGAAAGGCCTCAGAGGACCTCAGAGGAGTGGGAGCATTAGACAACCTCGGGCCCGGCGGGGTGGGGGCGGCCCTCTTCCACCACTGAGCAGCTTCTCAGGTTGGGCGAGGCGAGGCCTGTTACTTGAGCCCTGGCTGCATATTTAGTACCCAGAGGACTGGGGAGAGCAGGGCCAGGCCAGACCACCAGGCTGGTGGTCACCAGGCAGAAGGCTGAGCTTTGGGAAGAAGAACAACAGAGAGTCTGGGGCGTTGGGGCGGGGGCTAAGAGAATGAGGTATAATCCCTGGCTCTTGTTCTTTGGACCCTAGAACCTTTTCCAAATAAAAGAGACACAGTTTCCTTCACTGTCCAGCTTAACCTCCACCTTTTCTTATCACTCCCACCTCAACAAAGACAGGTTCACCCAGGAGAGAGGCCTCACACAATGGCTCTGGCAGGAGAGATGTGTACCTGGATGTAATCAGGTCTATCTTTGGCACAAGGCTCTGTGTGTGTGTGTGTAATAGTGGCATGTGCATGAGTGAATGTCCATAACCGGTGTGTGTGTGTGTGTGTAAGCAAGGATGTGGGATGGCGACCATGGGTGACAGCCCTTGCTCCTACCACTCCCTGCTTTGGAACAAAAACAAGCCCTTCCCTGGGGCGCCTGGGTGGCTCAGTGGGTTAAAGCCTCTGCCTTCGGCTCAGGTCATGATCTCAGGTCCTGGGATCGAGCCCCATATCAGGCTCTCTGCTCAGCGGGGAGCCTGCTTCCTCCTCTCTCTCTCTCTCTCTCTCTCTCTCTGCCTGCCTCTCTGCCTACTTGTGATCTCTGTCTGTCAAATAAATAAATAAAATTTTTTAAAAAACACACACAAACAAGCCCTTCCCTGAGCCCGTGCCAGAAGCCAAGTACAACAGCGAAGGCTGATAAGAGGGAAACGGGAAGCGGGGAAAGGAGGGCAGGCCCCAGGGAACTGAGCAGCCTCTGGGGCTTGGAAGACAGGCAGGCCAGATGGGCCAGCCCCAGCCACAGAACTGTTCCCTGTGGGCCCTGGCAACCAAGGAGGAGTTTGCTCCCTTAGTCTCCCCAACTCAGGAGGGCAGGAGATCATGCATGTGTGTGTTTGTACAATGACCAGGGGCTTCTGCTTCAGCAGCATGGTTGAGGGGGTGGTTTCAGGGAACTTTCTTGGAGTGAGGGTTGGGGAGGAGAATGAGAGGCTCACCAGTGGTACCTCTACAGGTTTGGGGATCCAGCTTTCAATGAGAGACCCAGGACAATTTTGGCAGAGTTTCTTCCCCACTCTTCTCTGCCCCCAGCAAGAGTCAGGTCCCCAGGGCCCAGCCTCCAGATGGCTGGGTAAGGAGTGAGATCCTGGATCTGGGAGAGAATTTAGGATGAGGGTTGGGTATCCTGCCTGGGCCTTCTTCTGGGTGTGCTCCAAACATGTGTCCACTTAGCCATTCTTCCATCCATCCACTCAACGCTTATTTACTGAGCCTTGCCTCTTTTGCCAAGGATCTCATCAGAACATTGATGGGGCAGATAGGTCCCTGCACCCCAGGACCATGGAATCCAGTGCATTCTTAGCCATACTTTTCCATGACTTCATATTTGTTGCCTCCTTCATAGCCCTGTGAGGCAGGTGGCTGAACCTTATAGCAGCAGTTCACTTGACAAGCCAGGGAGCCAGAAGACAGAGAACCTGACATTCCCCATGTGACCTTGCCACAGTCCCTACAGATCCTTTGTTTTCCCATTTATACTGGGACGGGTTGCCCTGTGATGGGCTCAGAGAGCCTTTCCTGCTTCAGTGACTGTTCTTGACTTTGGACAGATGCTGTAAGACAGCACTGACAATTCTGGGGGAATTTTTCCCTTGGCCAGTGGCTCTGGGTGGCCTTAGGCAGTTGATGGCATCTCGGCATCTCTTTAAGCTTCGTTTCCTCAACTGAAAAGAGGTCATAATAAAACTACCTTCCTCAGAAGATCTTTGGAGGCATTAACTGTGGGTACTCACATGTCCAGAAATCCTGACACACAGTCTGTGCTCCGAGAGCAGCATGAGGCCATTGGGCCAGGACTGGTGGCAGCATCGCTGACCGTGTTCCCAGTCCCACCATGCTTGGCTCCCCCCTGCACACTGAGGCAGGAGTGTGAGTTAAGGTGGTGGGCATGGGAATTGGTAGTTGAGGGAGCTGGGCTGGGTCTTGAGGAAATCTGGCAAGGGAGCCAGGGAGAGAGACCAGACCATATGAGCTCCACTCATCCTGTTGACCTGAGCCCAATGTTGGGAGGTTCCCACAGGCCCTGGGGCAGATACAAGGGGTGGTTGCAATACCCCATTTCATTGCTCTTCCCTTCCCCAGCCCAAGTCATCCCTTAAATGTGAAGGCCAGAGCTGAAGAATAGCCACTGGCATTGTCCTTGATGGGGAAAGCATAGCAGGACAGGGAAACAAAACAGGAGGCTAGTGGTCATGGGCTTGGATCCTCTTTCCCTTTTTCCCTCTTCTCAGTGGCCCTCATCCGTTTCTCACCCCTACCCTCTACAAAGGAAGGAGTGAAGGAGTGACCCTTCTCCTCCGAAGTCCGACTAGCCCAACCCTTCGGGGACCATGCTCCAGTCATTTTCTCCCCTCTGCTGCTTCCCTGCCTTCAACCTGCAAATACATTCCAGTTTTTTTCCCATCTGAAAATATCCTCTCCTCTATGCTATATACCCCCTTGAGCTCCCATGCTTCTGCTTGTCTACCCAGTCATAGCCAAGCATCTATGTGCACTGTCTCCTGGCCTTGTGGACCTTCTATTCTACTCTCACCACAGAAGCCATTGATGGCTGTAGGACTCAAAGTCATCTCCTCCCAACTTGGCCTTGACAACACCTGTTCAGTTTTGACACCATTGTCCAGCCTCTCCTTGCTGTGGCCCTTTCCAGGCTTTCTTTGGAACTGTGCTCTCCAAATTCTCCTTTCTCTCTCCTAGTCCTCCTCAGGATTCTGCATGCTTTCCCTTGGATTCTTTCTCTTCTTCCAATATCTTCCCTTGGGAAACTCATCTGTTCCTGTGGCCTCAACTGTTTCCCCATGACAGAGGAAGAGTGGGCATGTGAGGCTGGACCAGGAAGGGAAGTCCTCTCGCCTCAGGAAGGAGAGACAAGCGCTGAAGAGGAGATGGTCTCTGAGCTCCTCCAGGCCAGAGTCTGTGATGTCTGTGAAGTGCTGTATCTGAGTTTCCAGTGTTCCCCCTCCCCTTCTCTTTCCTCCCTGCCCCATCCACCTTTCTTCTCCTTCTTCCTTACCTACCACCTAACATCTTCTGAGTGCTCACTATATTCTAAGAGCTTTGCCATGTTAAAGGACTCAGCAAGGAGGAGGTTGGTGGCATCGGAGATGAGCAAGTAAGGGGAAGAAATGGTGAAGACTGAGTGGGAGAGCCGGGCTAGGGCCACAGCAGGCAGGGCCCTGTAAGCCATGGGGAGGACCTGGGACTTTGTTCCAAGGCAAAGGAGAGGCCACTGAGGGGTTGTAAGCATGAAAGTGACTTTATCTACTTTGCATTTTTAAAAGACCCTCTCTGGTCTCTGTGTTGAGAATAGCCTGGAGGTGAGAGGAGGTCCACTGGGGTGAGCAAGGATGGGCATGATGGCTTGAGTCAGGCTGGTGGAAGCGGAGGTGCTGAAGAGTGGATGGATTCAGATATATTCTGGAGTTAGGGTGGCTAGACTAGCTGATGGAATGGATTTAAGAGGTGAGAAAAAGAAAAGATTCAAGGGTCTGGGGCTGGAACAACTGGTTGGATGGTGATACCGTGGATCCGGGGAACATGGTGGGGAAAGAAGGTTTGGGGGAAACTCAAGAACTCTGCCTTGGCTGTGTTAACTTCAAGATCCTATTAGACATCCAAGTGGGGGGTGTTATGGGGACAGTTGTCTGGAGCTCAGGGGGAACAGTCTGGGCAAGAGGTATAAACATGGAAGTGATCAGAGTTTTTACCTGGGGCCTTTGAACTTGCTCTTCCCCCTGTCTAACACTGTCTTCATGTAGGTCTCAGCTCAAACATTGCTTCTCACCCTAGGCATGGTTGATCTCACAATTTATTTCATTTCCTTCCCTGCACTCAACACTTGCTGAAGTAGTCTTGTCACTTACTCATTTACATGCTTCTTCACAGTGCCAAACTGTAAGTTCCATGAAGCCAAGGGCTGTCATCTGTGCTTGTTTACTGCCGGATCCCCGTGGCCTAGAACTGTGCCTGGTACATAGTAGATGCTCACCAGGTATTCATGGACCGAATGAATAAGCACTTTACAATGCGTCAGCTGCTTTCATCCTGACAACAACACCGTGAGAGTGGTAATGGTCACCCTCAGCTTTCAGAGCAGGAAGCTGAGCCTTAGGGAGCTCACTGAAAGTTCTAGGCCACCCACTAGGAGATGGTGTAACTGGGAATCAAACCCAGGTCTCTGGCTCCAAAGCTTAAAACACTTTTGAGAGAAGGCTTGGGTTAGAGTCCTCCTCAGCCACATCTTTGCTCTGAGATATTGGACCACCTCTTAAGCAGTTCTGACCCTCAATCTTGTCTTCTCTCAGCTGGGCAGAATAAGTATCCCTTACTTCCGGGATTACTCCAAGTATTCCATGTGGAAACATGTGCTAAGGAGCTTTGTCACTCTATCAATGTATGATGTATATATGGGGTTAATAAGCTCTCTGGGCTTCAGTCTCTTTGTCTGAATAGTGGATGGGAATTGAAGAGAGTGTAGAGGGGAGTAGATGATTTCTGATCATCCTTCCTGCGCAGACATCCCAAGAATCCTGGGTCTCCAACTTTCGTAGAGAAAAATTGAACTTACACACTCCAACCGCAAGCGTTGTGAACACAGGGGCCTCTACTTTGGCCACAAAAACTTCAGTTCTCTGGATGTGGGAGGCCTCTTTGAAGCTTGAGGGAGGTAAATTGAGGACAAATCAAAGGAAGTCCTTCCTCACCCCAACTTAATGAGCTTATGGCTTTCATTACACACAAGAGTGGTGTAGGCAAGAAACAGGAATGGCTTTGGGATGGAATGATAAATGCCAGAGACACGGATGGTTCTGAGCAGGAGCTGGCAATGCTGACCTCTGAGGTCAATGGGAGGAAATTGGCCCCTTAGGGCCCAGGGCCCAGCCCTGGACTTGCAGAGTGGCAGTCATGGGCGGTGGGAATTGGGTGAGCGGGGGAAGTCTCTGAGACCATCTACCTGGACTCCCTCCCTCCAGCTCCCTGAGCCTAGCCCCGGACTAGGGGTTGGTAGGTAGAGTAGGGGTGGGAATTACAGGAGGGGCAGTAAGATGCAAAGATTCCAACTCTGAACCTCCACCCACCTCCACAGGAAGGCTTGGGCCAGCTATGCCAACACCCCTAGCTGCTGTAAGGAATGTCTGGTGTATGATATCCCTTTCCTTCTGCCTCACCCCCACCTGCACTTGGTGACATCAGCTGGAAGGATGGACTCTGTTCCTTCCACACATTGTGGGACAGGTGGAAATTGGTAGCACTGGGAAATAGGTGTGTTTTGGTCCTGGTGCCTTTCTCTCAACCATATCAAAGCCCCTCTATTTCTCCTATTTCTGTCCTCCTTCTTCCAAAAGCCAGTACTGTAGGGTCTTGCTCTCAGCTGGCTGTCAACTAAGGTGTTAGCTGTCAACTAAGGTGTTAGCTGTCAACTAAGGTGTTAACTGATATCTAAGGTGTTACCTGATAACTAAGGTGTTAGTTGACAACTAAGGTGTTAGTTGATAAGGCTTAACACCCCCCAAGGGGTATGTGCATTTTAATAAGGGATTGTTGAAAAGGACTGGCCTTCAAGACTCAGATGATATATGCTATATTGGTGGAATTTCAGGCAATGGTGTTGATTATGGCTTGGAGGTGTGGGTAGTCCCCTCTAAATCATACGACTTAGGTAATCACTTATTCATAAGATCACGGGTGCACACACACACACACACACACACACGCATACATCTCTATCACTCTTGCAGAAAGGTTCTGAATTGTGTGTATATAGGTGTACTTGTTTATGACATGCAATAATAACAAACATATAACACTATGATAGGCACTGTTCTAAGCACTTGACATATATTAACTTAATGTCATCTGTGCAGTAGCCTCAGGGATACATGCTATCATTACCCGGATTTTATAGTTGAAGAGTTGGAGGATCAGAGAGAGGGGACATAACTTGCCACCAGGCCACACAGCTAGCTGCAGGCAGACCATGTAGATAGGCACCATTTGGGGTCTTCACTACTGTACCCAAAACTTCTCACCCGGAGGAGGTGAGAAGCAAAAATAAGACAGCAATAATTTGCAACATCCCCGCCAGAGTTAACAAGGGTACACCGTAGGGCATGTTTGCTGTAATACGGATACATCCTAGGGAGTGAGCGCAGTGTTCTCATTTGCAAGTGTGCACCCTGAGTTTTTAACCCCTAAAGGACAGGGCTCAGGAGAGGTCTCTGAATAGAGAGAATATGTGCATTGTGGGAGGTGTAGGTGTGTGGGGCACGAGGGCTCCGTGGGCTGAGGTTGGCTGCTGTTGGAGGTGTACACTGACAGGGCAAGGCTGTGTGCACAGCGGCGTCCTGAACTCGACAGTCACGTGACACAGTCCTGTGATCTCTCTGCCCAGCCCCCAGCCCCTACTTTGCAACTCACCCTGCTGCCCTTCGGAGTTGCCTCCATTAGGAGGCTGGGCTCTACCAGAGTCTACTGGGGAACATCAAGAAGCAGCTTCTGGTTGGCCAGCAAGGAACACGACCCTGGTGTCCAAATAAAGGCAGACAAAAGGAATGGATTGGAAGTGAATAAAGAGAATGTGTGTAGGGAGGGTGCTGTGGGTTATGTTTTGGTAGCGCTTCTGCCAATTGGGGTGGGATGATAGGAACAAGGGTGAGAAGTGTGCATGTGCGTGCACATGTGCATGTATGTGTGCACATGTGTGTGTATGCGTGTGTGTTCCTCCGCCTTGGAGGAGAGGATCCTGGGAAATGAAGTTTTCAAAGAGGCTGACAACCCACAGCTCTTTTCCTATGGGCACTTGGGAACCTCTGGTTTGTCTTACAGCTGGGGGAGATATGATTGGATAAACCTGTTAATAAAGGTTGTCCAGATCGCAGTGTGAGGAAGGTGGGGTGGAGGGGAACAGGCCAGAGGCTGCAGTAGCCTGAGCTGGGTATGGATGCATGGCTGTGGGGAAGCTGGGAAGGGCATGGGGTCAAGACTGTGGAATTATAGTTGCTGGGGCTCTAAGAGGGGTAGGAGCCTGTGGCCTCATGGAAACCAACAGTGGGTTTTGTAGCCTGGAGGTCAGGGGAAAAGTCTGGGTTGGAGATGAGGCTTTTTGGGTAACTTTCTTATTGGTTTTTCTTTTTTTTTTAATTTATTTATTTGACAGACAGAGATCACAAGTAGGCAAAGAAACAGGCAGAGAGAGAGGAGGAAGCAGGCTCCGTGCTGAGCAGAGAGCCCGATGTGGGGCTCAATCCCAGGACCCTGGGATCATGACCCGAGCCGAAGGCAGAGGCTTTAACCCACTGAGCCACCCAGGCGCCCCCTGGTTTTTCTTATTACAAAAGCAATACATGCTTATTTAAAGATGTAGGGCAAATGTAGACTAGCAAAAATAAGACAGCAATAATTTGCAACATCCCTGCCAGAGTTAACAAGGGTTAACATTTTGTCGTTATTTCCTCCTTCTGGTCTTTTCCCCCCTGTATGTATTTACTGGTTTGGTTTTTCTAAAGGACCTTTAAGGTAGATTATAAACACTGCCTGGCACTAAATTTAATCCCTGTGTTACAAAGCACTCAACACTATGGGTAAACTAGAATTTATGTTACAAAACACTCAACACTATGGGTAAACTAGAATTGTTTACTACACAATTGTAAACTACACAATTGTTGGACTTTATGTTGTTTTTACAGCATCTCGATTATAATGATTATTGTCATGAATATCGCTTTGGTCAGTGAGACGAAGATTTGGAGACTGTCAACTCTCCCTCTTGGCCCCCGCCCTTCTCAGGGCCCACCAGCTGAGGTGGAGTGTGATAGTCTGTCTGGGCTTGGCCGTTTACAACCCTGCCAAGGACAGGCTGTGGGGTCTTGAGCAAGTCTCTTTCTCACTCTGGGGCCTCAAACTCCCCATCTGCACAATGGAAGAGATTAGACTTGGTGAAGTTCTTGGGTTTTCCCAGGCAACGTAAGCAATATCCACTCTGAGCACTTTCTTTGCTTTCGTTCTTTTTAGTAGCATTCTCGCCCCCTGCCCCTGTCTCCTTCCCTCTCTGGGCTCCGTATTTCCTTTTTTCACTTCCTTGCTTCCCCCCACCCTGTTTTTTGGTCCACTTCACCTTGGCTCTCCTACTGGGTCAAACTGCCTGTGAGCCATTGCCCACTTTGGAGCTGGCCTGCTGGCCTGACCCCTGTGTTCCATGCCAGCCCTGCCTGGATAGCAGGGCCCCTGGGGCCGTTCTCGCTGCCCCAGCAGCTCCAGTGACACGAGGCTTTCCTGGCACTGGTTGTCTGGTAACTGGGTAGGCAGGCGAGACCCCTGTGAAGTGAAAACTGAGGCTCTGGGAAAGGATAGGGAAGGCTGAGGATTTCTTGAGTTTATCCTAAAGGGGTAATCTTTCCCAAGAGGAGTGGCACCATGCAGGGAAGAACCACTGGAGCAGAGTTTCTGGATTCCAGTTGGTGACCAGGATCTCTGGATAACTTCCAGGGATCTGGGGACCCAATCTTTGAAATGAACTGCAAACAGATTGTGGGTGTGTGTTCCCAGGCTTCTCATTAAGATGCTTGAGAGGCATATGACTTCAGAAAAAAAGATTAAGAAGACCCTTCCTTGGAGGTCTTCTTGTCCCACCCCTTGTCTTCAAGGATCTACCCTCTGGTACCCAACACAGACATACATACAGACACACACAAGTCCAGACACTGGGGGTTTACTCCAGTGATGTCTCTTCACCGGGAAGGTGACATCAGTGTTGCTCAGGGATGTGCTCCCCTCATATTGCTTTGGGGAATCCCTGTCCTTCTAGCCACCATCCTGTGCCCTCTGTCTCTTCCAAAGTTTCCAGTGATGAGAAGAAGTTTCTCAGCCTGGAGGCCAGGCTTGGGGCATCTGCAAGGGCCAGAGCATCTGCTGCCTGGGGCCTCTGGAAGTGCCTGAGGATGGGAGTATATGGAGCAATGCAGAGCTCGAATGGAGAGGATTAGATAATTGACCTCATAATTGACCTAATTAGTGAGTGGCTGTGTGGAGAGCCCTTGGGGATGCTGGGCCTGCAGGTGGCACAAAGGCCAGGCAGAAACACATAGAAGCTGTGAGAGCCAAAGCCTGGGCATTTACCAGCAGGGACTGCATTGTGGGGAGAGGGGCAGGACCCGAGGGCACCAAGAAGAGAGGGGCAGGGGCAAAGGGGGGTCACTGAGAGGGAGAGGGGCAGGAGAGACCTTGAGAGCAGAGGGATGGCAGCTGGGCAGCCAGTGAGGGGAAGGATCAAGATCTGGGGACACCAAGGGGAGGGAAGCAGAGACTACTGGGGGGACCAGGGAAGAGAGGGAGAACAAGGTCTGGGGACATAGGGAAAAGGGTCAGAGGAGGGAGAGGGAAGAGCTCAAGGGCAGAGAGACGGATGTTAAGGGGCCTGGCCAGGAAAAAGGAGCTAGCTATTAGGGGAACAGGAGCAGCAGGTGAGAGAAATTTAGGAGGAGAAGGGCAGGGCTTGGCAGTTCTCTGGAGGTGGAACCAAAGAACCTGACCCCAGTGCCCATATTTGGGCAGTCTGTGTGTCTGCACATGCACACACAGGCACACACATGAACACACATATACTTGCATTCACAGTTACTCTAATCCCATTTGGGGCTGGGAGGAAACTAAAGGCATCTTGGTAGGAGGTGAGGTGCTTGGGTGGCATTGGAAATAAGGCCTGGAACTCCTAGATCCTAAAACAAGCTTTAGGAAGAACTTGGCCTTTGGGGTTTCCTCCCCAGGATACAGTCTTCCCTTCTAGCATATTCACTAGGTATCTATGAGATGCCAGAAGATGTTTTAGGAGCTGGGATACATCAGTGATTAGAGCTGACAAAAATCTCATGGAGCTTACTTTTTAGTGAGGGGAGACAATAAACGAACATAATACATGAGGGGATCCTTCAGTGTGCCAGAACGTGATTAGGTACTATGGAGAGAAAAAGGACCGGATTATGGAAAACAGGGAATTCCAGGGTAGGGTGGGCAGTGATCTGTGATTTTGAACAGAGTGGTCCTGGTGGGTCCCATTGAGAGGGTGACAGGAGGCATATGAGTAAATAGTGAAGGGGAGGAAGTGAGCCTTGTGTATATCTGAGAGAAGAGCCTTCCAGACAGAAAGAGTAGCAGATACAAAGGCCCTGAGGCAGGAGAGTGTCTGGTTGCTGGAGAAATAGCGAAAAGGCCTGTGAGGCTGGAGGGCAATGAGCACAGGGGAAAGTTAGAAGAGGAAGTCTGAGAAGTAATGGAGAGCAGGGGAGACACAAATCCTGCGTAAGGCTTCAGTAAGGATCCTGGAAAGGGCGGTGGCTTTTCCTCTGAGTGAGGTAGGAGCTACCGCAGGGTTTGCAGCAGAGGACCTGACCTCATTTTAACAGACCCCACCCCCCGACCAGTTTGTAGCTCTTATTCTTTGGCAGGGTCAAGGGAGAAGACAGAGAGCAGTGAGGAGCCTCTGCAGTCATCTTGGGGAGACAGAGAGAGGAGGCTCAGCCAGGATGGCAGGGGACAGGTGGGCTGAAGACCCCATCATTGCCAGGCTTCTGTGCTTGTGTCCCTGGCTCGGCTTAGTCAGGACAGAGTGAAGAGCCCTGTCTAGGAAGAGAATATGAATCCAGGTCCAGAAGTTCTCGCCCATCAGGAATTGGGCATATCTGATGGAGAGCCACGTCTAGCTAGGGATCCTGTGTAGGAAGATTGGTCCTTGGCACTGGTGAGCAAGGCATTTATGGGAGAAACGGTACCCGCAGTCCCTGTCCTTGGGGTGCTGGCAGTGTGTTTGAGGGGACCAAATACCTACATGGAGATACCAGCTGAGGAAGAACCTTTCCCCAGCCCTGATGTCTGCTGGGAGCAGAGAGGGACAGGGAGAAAAAGGGCTTTTGGAAATGGCTCAGGAGAACCCCGGGGAACTTTCTGGAGGAGGTGGTTTGGGGCCTTCCATCCACAGATATGCAGACATAGAAACACACTTTGGGATACAGATGCCCATCATAGAAGTGGCCGCCATTGCATATGCACATAAGCAGAGACGTGTGCTCAACTCACACCTATAGGGATGGGCACGCACGGACATTAACGCACGGCTCACACTTCCATATACACATACAAAGTCTTCGTCACGGGCCACAACCTCCTCCCAGCTTCATCTTCACTAGCCTCTGCCTCTTTCCTTCCCAACCCCAACCAAACCACCTTCCTTGAACAGGCTGTGCATTTTCACACTACCTCACCGTGCTTTTGCACATTTCCTCTGCCTGGAGTGCTCTTCTTTGTTTTCTCTGACCTCCTTCCACAACAGCTGGTGGGCCCTCTGCTGCTGCATGGAGCACACAGAAATGTTAGTACCTGCACATTTGTGTTTCTTCTGTCCTGTACTGGGAACCTCCCAGGGCCTTGTCTATCTTCACCATTAGAACCCCAAGATCAAGTTCTGCCCCAGACAAAGTGCTCAATCACTTGTTGAACGAATGAACGCAGGTCTTGAAGGGGTAGAGATCTGTGGTGGGCTAAGGAAGAAGACCCAAGGTGAGGTGGATAGGGCAGATGGTACACCTTTCTCTGAGGAACAACATGATGGCAATTTGGAGGAGGGGGGAGTGCTATCTGGTGTCCTTGTTGCAGCTCTGTGAGCTCCAGGGCCTGGTCTCCCTCCACCCCTAGGCCTGAAGGAACTTCTTGGGGCTGGGGAAAGAGGAGGTACAGGGGAGGGTACACGGAGGGGGAATGGATTAATCTGGGGATTAACTGGAGGACTTGGTGGCCTGGCAGCGAGTGCTTGGGGTAGCGGCTCTAATGACTTAATCAGATTACAGGCTTAGGCACTTGGTCTGTCCCAGCAGTGCCCAGCTCACCTTCAAGAGCATCCCCATTCCAGGGCTCTCCAGGATGGAGCCCACACCCTGTGGGCAGAACCCACTCTGAAACTTGGCATCTTGAGCCCCTGCTGTGGAAACCTCTTAACTATCCAGTCTAGCTGGGTCCGGGCCCACTAGATGAGCCGATTTGAAAGGCATACCTTTGCAGTTGAGGTAAAAATGGGTTCAGAACTCAGCCCCACCACTTCTTAGGTGTGTGATATTGAGAAAGATGCATAACCTCTCTGAGCCTCAGTTTTCTCATTTGTAAAAGGGGCCAGTAACCTCTCCCTTGAGGCACTGATGTGAGAATTAAAAAGATGCATGAGAAAGCATGTTGCCAAGTGTTCCTTATTGCTGGGAGAGCTGGTCAACCCTTTCCTCCCTCTAGTTCAGTCTCGCTGAGGCCAGAGGTGGAGGATACAGAAGGTGCAAGAAAGAATAACAATAAAACCAACAATAATCAGCAGCCGTCCCCCAAACCAACCCCTGTCTGAGACTTTAAAGTTGAGGAAGCACTTTCCTGTCCACAACCTTATGTAATACCCAGAAGAGCCCTAGGAGGCAAGTAATGGGGGAAGGGCAGCCTCCGTGTAAAAATAAGAGAGCAAGCAAGGCCAAGAAGAGAGATGATTTGTCTCAGTCAGTGGCCAGAGCTGGGCCCACAGAGACAATCCTGCCCACCCAGATGCTGATAGAATGGCTAGGTACCGAGTAAGTAGGGAGCTTCCAGCCCAAGCTCCTGGATGAGACAGCCTGAGGGGTGAGAGCCCTTGACCTTGCCACTTCTCCTGGCATGCCAGACAGAGCTGGGCAGAGCACCCCGGGTTCAGGAAAGATGAGAGCCTCTGGCCTGGGGGATCCCCCATGGTTCTGAGGCCTGGGGAATCTCAGATCCCAGGGCTAGGACTGGGGTGGGAGAGGGGTGGGACTTAAGATATACTCTGTGTAGTCCTGAAAAGCCTATGGCTGCCCTGGGAGCGGCCAGGCCCACCCGGGCACAGACGGACAGACTGCTTTGGGAACAGACTGGCTTCTGGCCTCCCTTCCTCTAGCCCCCAGTAGTCTACTAGGAGTAATTTGTAAAGCTATTCCAACTTGTCAACAGCCACTTCAATGCCTCTGGCTCCTGCTTGCTTTTGGGGGGGGGGGGGCCAAAAACGTCAAGAGCTGAGGGACAGGCTGGAAAGGAGGATGTCATGTGAGAAACAGGCTTTTTGAGGAAGGGGGTGCTCAGGCCTCTCTCCATCTTGAGGTCTTACCTCCACAGGATGCCTTGTCTGAAGGGAAGAGAAATGGGATAATTAATCTATCGTCCTTATACCCCTGCCCCCTCCAGTTGTGCTCCTTCTCAGGGGAAGAGAAGTCTCCAGAGAGGAACAGGTGGCTGGGGTGGGGCAGGCAGATGGGGTGGCCTCTGGCCATCTGGGGTGGGGACTGGGCCTGGAAAGGAGTTGGAGATGGCTAGGAGGTCTCAGGCTGTCCTGTGGTGCTTGGCTTCAGAGGGGATGTCAGGCCTCAGGAACCTGCATGAGTAGAAAACTAGATATGGTCCCATTGTGCAAGGCACCGGGTTCTAGGTTTCACTGCAACCAGCTCATTTTATCTTTGTAATCTTGTCATTTTACAGGTGGAGAAACTGAGGCTCAGAGAAGTAAAGCAACCTACCCCAAGTCACACAGCTTGAACAGAAGTGGTAGGGCTGAATTTGAACACAGATCTGGCTGACTCCAAGGCCTTCAGAGTACGTAGGACTGCTTTGGATGGCAAAGAAACAAGATGTTCTGTCAGGCAGGTGAGAGACTAGCTCACTGGTTTGCCAGGACTCTGGCCCTGACCTGGCTTCCCGCCCTCGTGAGAAGCAGTGGGAGCTAGAATGGAGTGTTCTGGTGGATTCTGGCAACTCTGATGATCAAGGATTTCCCAGGTCTGTCTTTTACTCCTTGTGATGGCCAGTCTGCAAGGCAGTCGGGGCTGGGGGACAGGAAGGCAAACGTCGATGAGCATGAGCCACCCTGGGATGAGGGAGGTGTGGGGGGAGACTTTTCATGAGACAGCCAGGCTCATAGTACCCGGCCAGGTGCAGCTTTGAGCAAGACTTGGCAAGAGGAGACAGGTCTGAGGCGAGTTTTGGCTCTTAATTACTGCTCCCCTTCCTCCCATACACCCTGCCACCCTCCCAGGGGCTAGGCACCATGAGGGGCTGGGAATGGAAAGGGCCTGCCCACCACATCCCCTGCCCAGGCCCTGCCCCCTGGACTCTGGGGGAAAGCTCATTAGCTTTGGGGGGTGCCCTGGCCCTCCTCTTACAGCTTGTCACACAATTAGCCACCCTCTCTGTATAAGTTGCTGTGTAATTATTGGGTTTTGGCGGGCTTGGGGCCATGTAATTAGCCTGCCCCAGCCTCCAACCAGCTCTCAGGGTCATTAGTGGGCCCACTGAGGGCGGGCAGGCAAAACATCTGCATGACAATGCACACATTGTGGACCCCTCTGCCCACACCCAGGGCAGAGGGGGCAGCTGGTGCCACTGTGTGGCCAGGCTCCTGGGCACATCTGCCTCTACCCCAACCACCGGCTCAGAAGCCCTCCCAACAAACCCTTTCCCACCTGGGCTCATCCGTGAGCCTCACCACTACCCTGGAGGTAGGAACCCTGCTTATCCCCATTTCACCAATAAGATAACCGAGGCTTAGAGAGGGGCCAGGATTCTGGCAAGATCACCGAGCTCTCAGGTGGAGGAGCCACGTTTGGTCCTCAGATCCATGTCGCTCATTCACTTTCTCCCCACAGTGAGCCTGGGAACAGACGCGCTCCCGAGGGCAAGTGCTTGCCTTGTTTGCTCCCAGGGGCCTCTGCAGGGCCTCTTTTCGGGCCCCCAAAGACCTCTGCCTGCTCCTTGGCCTCCGAGCCTCTCCCAAGACCCTCCTTCAGGAGTCCTGGGAATTCTCCCCCAAGCCAGCATGACGAAGCAGCTTCCCTAAGCGTTCAGCCTTCTGAGGGGAGGGCCGCCAAGATCCCCTCAGTACCTTTGACTGCTTGGAAATGTCTCTTCTGTCTGTAGCCAGTTGCCTCCTTGGAGGGCTGAGTGGACACCACCCCCCAGCTTCATAAGAATATCCCAGCACTGAGACACCGTCTCCCGTCTCCCTCCCAATCTGCTTCTCCCTGCCTCAAAAGGTCTTTCCCTATCTCCCACCCTCACCTGCCATCCAAAAGCCTGGGTCGTGCCTTCCTCCATTAGGCTGCTCTGCGCAGTTGACAGAAGTGGGGACGGACAGACACGGCAAGAGCTCCTGGATGCTTAAGCCACTGGCCTCACTTCGCAAAGGTAGGAAGGCACATTTGCCATGGGACCTTGCCTGGTGAATAGCTCCTTACTCTGGCCAGCTAGAGCTGTGTGATCTTGAGCAGGTTCCTGAACCTCTCGGACCTGGCAAGTACTTATTGTGAAGACTGACTGACATAACTTTGGCAAGTGCCTGGCTCTTGCTGGTGCCGGGCATGAAGTGAGAAAGTGAGTTTCCTTCCCAGTTCACAGCAGCTATTGGCCTCTGAAGCCAATCCCACCTTCCATCTCTCCCAGGGCTCTGAACAAAATCCCCACAGAGCCCCACTGTTCTGCACCTTGCCCTCTCCCCTGCTGCCTGCCCCTGGCGACCCCCAGCCACCTTCCAGCTCCCCCTGAACCCTCTCCCTGGTTTGAAGGCTGCATTATCCTGGCTGCAGGGAAATAAGTTGTTCCCTTGAAACCCTGTGCCCCGCCCTCCCTGCCCCCCTTCCCAGGGCTGGTGACAAGTATGTGGGACTTAATTGGCTGGCATGAAAGGCAGCTCTGACATTAATTGGCTACATTTGGCAGGCAGGCCCTCAGCATCCCCCTTCTCTCTCCAAACCCCTACCGCTTCCCAGGAACCTTATCAATCCCACCACAGGGACCAAGAGCTTCGAGGCCCCTGCCAATTAGGCACTTTTTGCTTCTTTTCTTCCCCTGATGGGGTTTCGTTAGAATTTATGATACTCTATAGGGCTGGGGGTGAGGAGGGTGGGAAGCAGGAGATGGGAAGGCTGGGGGAGGCCCATTCCTTTGGAGAACAAGCTAGAGGAGGGGGGCGGGGTGCGGATGTGAAAAGGACACTTGGGATTAGGCCCCCGAAGCTGGAGGGGAGGGGGTCTATGATGCAGGATGTAGGGCTTGGGGGAAGGGCTTTCGCCAGGCCAAGAAGACTGATTTAATAGGCACTGTGTGCACACTTGAAGGAAGGTTTGGGAAAGTTTGAGGCAATCCAGTGACACGGCTAGGGGACAGAGCCGGAAGGCCCGAGATCTGGCTTTTATTCCTGGCCATCTGTGTGCACCCTTACATCAGTCACTGGCCCTTTCTGGGACACGAAGTGTTGGGGCAAGTTCTGTAGTTCCCATCCCAAGCCAGTGTCTGTGAAGATACCAGCTGCGGAGCCCTCTGAAAGTCACCCACACTGCTTCAGAAAGTCTGTCCTGGGTTTGGGCTGTTGTGCCAATGACCGATTGGTCTTGGCCAATTTCATGCTGGCCCGAAGCTTCGATTGGCAGCCCAGGATGTCTATATAATAAAACCAGGAAGACAAATGAAACGTTGCTCCACCAATTCTGTGCGTGGGAGAATAAATCTTTCGAAGTCCGAAGAAAGGGGTAAAAGAGATTCCTGGTGATATTGAGGGGGACGCACCAGCCTGTTTAGGCTGGCATGGGTGGGGAGGAGGCAGAGACGAGGGGCCACCTTGTGTCACACTCTGAAATCATCCTCACAGCCAACATAGCCGCCCTTGTTGGCAATGGGAAAAGGTTCAGCTGATTCAGGGCTCCTGAGGACATTGAAATACAGATGTGCCTTTTCAGGAAAGGAAGGCCTCGGGCATTTTGGATCTATACCAGCATTTGGGTGTTGATGAGTGGGTCAGATACTATTCTTACAGGCCTGTGTTTTCCCCTGTTTTCACATGGGCTTGTGAACCTCTTCTTACTTGTTCTTTAAAAATATGCCTGCTTCCATTTTTGTTTTCCCCTCTCTTTCAGGCCACACACGAACCTCTCGTTCTTCTCAGAGCCTTGGAATCACCTCTCTCCTCCCCACAGCACTGTCCCCCAATCTTTTCTCTGGCTTCTCTGAGTTCTGTGTTCCTGGTGCCCGCCCCAGGGCCCAGGCCCTCTGTCATGGTGAGAGCCAGCCTGGCTCTACCTGTTCACCTCCTCCCATGGGACCCAGTTCCTCCTCCTCCTCCCCCAAGGTCCTTCTTGTGGGTCTGATAAGAAGAAGCCCCTGGCCTTAGCTTCCCCTCTGGCAGCCAAGAGGCTGGTGCTCACCAAGGGCCACCAAGGAGCGGGCAGCCATTTTGCTTCTAGCAGCAAGAACCTGATGTTGGCAGGGGTTTGAAGAGGGAATGCCAAACCACAGACCCCCATTGCTGCTCTGTTTTAACAAGGGATGGCTTCCAACTGAAAAAAAAAAAAAAGAAAGCAAAAACCGAACTAAAAAGAGGCCCCCTCTCCCTAAGCTTTGCAATTCCATCACTGTGGTCTCCAGGCCACTTAGAATTACTCACCCTGGGCTTTGTCTGATAGTCTCATTGACCTCCGCATGACACATCAGTACTGGGTAGCAGGATGTTGGCCCTGAGGAACCTTGGCAGGCTCCTTCAGACACATCTTGAACACAGCATATCTCTCACACATGCCCCCTTTGTCTCCTTGCACAGACGTTTCCCACTGCCCAAACTCATCTCTGTTTCTCCTGATGATGGCTAACTAGACCATTACAGCAAGCACTGTTTCTGAGGGCACGCTAGGGCCGGGCATTATTCTAAGCACCTCATCTCTATCCCTCGTGTACTTCTGATTCCCATGTTGCAGATGAGGAAACCGAGGGAAAAGTCACTTGTCCTGGGGTCATATAGCTAAGAAGACGTGGAGCTGGGCTTTCCAGGCAGATCCATACGACTTTGAATCCAGGGCCTCTGTGCCTTTGGAGTGGGGGCGTGCAGGGGGCACTTGTCACAGCGCAGGGGATTGGGCGCCGCCTGCCGGTGTGTATGTGTGCTGACTGGAGCAAGTGGAAAACATGTCCTCTTCCTTTGTTCCACCATCCTGTGGCACCGATGTCCCTCCAGGTCCTCGGACCCCCTTTATATCCGTATGGCATCTAGTATCCCATCTGAGAAAATCGAATCTCTTCTGCGGATCCTGGATCCTGGGGGGAACAGGGGAGAGCCTGCTGAACACACACTTGGCCACAACCTCAGGCCCCAGAGCTCTGGGACAGAGACTTCAGTGGCCACCAGGGTTGGGTTTTAAGACCTTTAGAGGTCTTAAGCTCTAAGCAGCCGTCACAGCCCCTGCCCCCCGCTGGCCCATATATAATTAAAATTAAAAACAATACTAACCCATAAAATACGTGTAAGGAAGTCCAACAAAATTTCATTTTTTCCCAAGATACCACTTTGATGCTTGAATGAATATATCAAATTCTTTCAAAGTTTTTGGCTTTCCCTCTCACATGCATGTGTGGACACGTGCACACTGATGTTCAGGCCTTGAGCACACGCAGGCTGCCTGCCATTCCTGGAATCCAGTACTCTTGCCCTCGTTGTGGTCCTCACCCTGCCAGCAAAGGACTACATCCCCACCTCCTCTTGGATGCTGTGTTTTTCCTGAGCATTTGGTACCCGAGCCCTGCACTCCCTTCCCCCGATCCATTTACCTCTGCTAAATTGCCAACCTGTTGGTTAGGAGGGGCTGGTGACCACTTCTCTAAGCCCTGCTATGCCAGGTGTGGTGGGTGGGGCAGCAGCAGCATCTGGAAGCTTCTCAGAAATCCAGAATCCCAGGCCCCATCCCAGACCCGCCACAGTCACACAACTTCCCCAGGAATTCCGATTCTCAGGCCCCACCCCAGTCCCACTGAATCAGAAACTCTAGGGGGTGAGACCTGGTAATCTGTGTTTCCATAAGCTCTCCCGGTGATTCTGGTAGACTCTAGAGTTTAAGAATCACTGTTGCTCTATGTACATAAGGCGGGAAGTTCTCACAGAGAAGCGTCAGGCCCTTGGACTTCCCTCGCCCTAACAAAGATGAGTACCAGGCAGGCCTCAGCATCTGAAGGTGGGGCGGGGGGGGGGGGGGTCCTGCACTGTCCTGATGATTATTCAGGCATCTGTGGTAGCCTCTGGGAAATTATGTTTGGTGTTGGGGAGATTTCAGAAGGTTGTCATTTCCACAGCCCTGACTATGTGCTGGGGATAGCCAGATGTAGTCACAGACATTTCTTCACCTAATCTACACACCATCCTGTGGGCTAAGAGTTAGTCCACCACCCTACTTAAAGACAAGGAATCTGAGACTCAGAGAGGTCAAGTGAGAAACAAAGGGTTTATGCCAGATCTGTCCGAACCCAAGTTTCACGCCTTGTCCATACAACTTCTGTTGCCCAAACTTCAGTGCTTTAGAAACACCAAGAGCTGACTGTCTGCCGGACCCCATTCTAACTGCATTACCAATATCAAGCCATTTAATCCCACAATACCTCCATTTCACAGATGAGGAGATTGAGGCCTGGGGAGGCTAACTTACCTGTCCAAGTTCTCACAGCTAATAAGAGCTGAGATTCCAACTCGGGCAGAGCGGCGCCAGAGGCCTCGCCTGAAAGACAGACTTAATTTGCTGTCCCTTTAGAAGCCAAGTACAGGTTAGGCAATGGGAACAAAAGAGGGAGTTTGTTGGCCTTGACAGGTTTATTGAGGTTGTTTATGTTTGATTTCCCCAATTTCCAGCTCAGCTGTTTTGCTCACATCCCCTCTCTCCCAGGCAGGGTCAGCCTGGACTGCAGGCCACTCCCCTGCTCTGTCTAGTGCTTCTCCCACCTCATTCTCCAGGCCCCTTAGGGTTCCCTGTAGCAATCACCCTCAGCTCAGCCTGGTTTGGGAGGCTTCCTACCCAGCATCCAGGTGGCCAACCTGACCCCCCCAACCACCTGAAAGGCAAGAAATAGGAATCATAGAGGTTCTGGAATCCCTGGGGGTGAGGGCAGGGCTGGATGACAGCCAGAGGAATGTGTCTTCAAGGATCCTCCCCATGCTTCTCACTCCTCAGTGTACTGGTTCCCCAACCCCTTTTACACTGGCCTACTATCTGCCAGGAACATCAGGTCCCTGGCTTGACACAAGTTCTAGGATGCCAGCTTCCTGTACTGACAAATGGGAAGGTGAGCCACTGGACAGGCAGATGAGCTGAAGGGTCCACAGTCTTCTTCCCAGGGGTAATGAGATTCTCCCAGCTGCCATCTCTGTAGTGACCAACAGTTTACAAAGACCCCTCAGAGCATTCTCTCAGTTAATCATCACAAATGCCTTGTGAGGAAAGCCTCCTTACTGACACAGATTTTTCAGGTGAGGAAACTGAAGAGGTTCAGAGACAAAAGCAATGGGACAGAACTCACGGGCCTGCTTATACTGTCCCGAGCTGCTGTGGAGCTATGGTGCCAGGTTCTTGACAAATGAAATGGAGTGACTTACCAGCTGAGGAACCTCCAGAACCTGGGAGACTTGACATGCTTTGTGCTGGTCAGCTTCAGGCACCCAGGCAGGCTCACTCTCTTGTCTCTTACATTTGGCTCTGCTGGGAAGAGATTGGACAAGCTGCTGTGGTCATGCTCCCAGAGGACTGCTCCAAGGACAAATGGCTCTCTCAGATGCCACCCAGTCCCCCATCCTTCCTACCCAAGCCTGACTTCACCTTATCACAGCCCTGAGTATTCTCCATGAAAGCCTGTTGTATCAGAAACAAACCCACCAGGCTCTAGATTTTCTCCAAACACATTCTCCCTTTACCCTCAGATCAGAAGTAAAACCCAATATCCGCCATTAGCGACTCTCTCCAAAGGAAGCCCTGCTTTTACCTTTGTCCAACTTGGCTTCTAGGAGCAGTCAGGAGACTGGTGTAATTGCTGTTCATGGCTCAAGACTCCTATGCCTAATTCCAATTCTCCTTCTTCCACAGGGAGCCCACTACTGACCAGAAGCCCCTCTCCCCTTGCTCAGCCCCACTGTCCACCAGAATATTGGCTGGTCTTCAGTTCCCAGAGTACCAGGTCTCAAGCCTTTCTCTCTAGTCTAGCTCCTGCTGTCTTCCCTACTGGCTTTAGCACCCTCATGGACCTAGCCTCAGCCTGGACCCCGGCCATCCTGCCTCCATGATATTATCTACATATTCTCTCTTGAAGTTTCCCACTTGTGTGACCACATCTGAAACCTTGTCATTACTTGGGTTGGACTCCAGCTCCAAAATGTCCTATCTTTAGCTCTTCTACCCCTATCCCTCAGGTGGCTGGCTGCTTTATTCTTCCTGAACCTGCTTTTGGTTCCAGCACTTGGTACTGAGCAAAATAACCATTTGCTGGATAAAAAAAAGGCATTGGTCCCTCCACTCCTGAGCACTTTAGTCTCTCATCCTCATCCCCTATCCCATTCTCCCAGCACTCAGCCCTCCTCGGGCCCCCCTCACCTCCCTGTTCTGTTTCCTCTGGACCTAGCCATGACCTTCATGACTTGGAGCAACTCAAGCTTTGCTATTTCTGCCTTCTCCCGTCCCATTAGATCGCAGTATTTGTAACTTTTCCAGCTTCAACAGGAGACCCTTGCTGATGCTGCTGTTCTACAATTTGAGTCATCCCATGGGGACTGCTATTCCCCTCTTCCACTTTCCTTACATTCCAGACTCGCAACTATACCCCTCCTAATACTTGGCTTCCAATTTTGCTTAGATAAAGGCTGTCCATCTCAGAATTTCTCTGTATTCCCTCTGTCCCTCCCAGTCTCTCTTCTTCCTTAACCTCCCTCCTTCCCCCGCCCCTCTCTCCCTCCCTCTCCCTTTTGTCTCCTAGGAAGACATGTCTATCCTCCTCTCTGTATCTCACCTCTAACTCCATCAATTATTCCCTTTCTCTTATATCTCCATCTCTCCCCCTCTTTTGAGTGCTGTTTCCTCCTCATCCTTCAAGGATTTTCAGCTCTCCTTCATCCTTCAAAGAAACCCTCCCTTGACCTTTCCTTCCTCTTAAGCTATCATCTTCTCTCTTGCCTTCTTTTCACAGCCAAACTTCTTGGAAGCATTGTCTACTCTCACTGTCACTGCTTTCTCCCCTCCCACTCTCTCCTCAGTCTACTGCATCATGTCCTCTCTCCCTCGCCCCTGAAATTGCTTTTTTAATGGGCACCAGTGGTTTCCTTATTGCCAAAGTGAGGGACCTTTTTCCGTCCTCACATCTGCCGTATGTCCCTTCCTACTTGATATTCTCTCTTCCCTTGGCTTTGGAGACATGGGATGGCTCCAGGTCTCTTGCCCTATTGCAGCTCCTTTACTCTCTTCTTGTGCCATGCATGGGTCAGTTTTGTTCTAGCCTTTGTCTCTGGTCTTCTCTCTCGATGCGCTCAGAGCAGTCATGTCTACTCTCCTGCTTTCGACCATTCTGATCCTGTCCCATTATTTATCGCTAGCCCTGATCATTCATTCAGTCCCAAACTCAGGTCCCAATGTATTTTCTGGGCATCTTATGTCAGACAGGGACCCTGAACTCAAAGCATCAAGCTTAAGTCATCATTTGCCTCCCTCCCCAAGCTGGCCCCTTCCCATATTGTTCAGTTTCATAAATGGCACAACTATCTTTTCAGTTAATAAAGCCAGAAACCTGGGAGTTATCCTTGCCTCATTTCTCCTTCTCCCCACATTCAACCCAACACTGAGTCTTATCATGACTGCTTCCTCACTATCTCTCTAGTTTGGCACACTTTTTCCCCCAGCCCCACATTCTGTTTTGCCTCATTTATCCATTCATTTAGCAGTTATTGAATTCTTTGTGACTGTCACCGTGTCAGACTCTGGGGGACACCTGGCAAACAGGACAGCCAAGGCATCTGTCCTCATGACACTTACATTCCGGTGAGGGAAACAGACAGTGAAGAAACAAACAAATACATAAAGAGAAATGAAGGGAATAAATGGATGGTTGTGAGAGAGAGCAACAGGGGGACCTATTTTAGATATGGTGTTCAGGGAAGACCTTTTAAAGGAGGCCCTATTTAAGCTAAGGCCTGAAGGCTGACAAAGGGCCAGCGATGTGAGGAGCCAGTGAGTAAAGTTTGCAGGCAGGGGGATCAACAACCTCAAGGGTCCTGAGGCCAGAAAGAACTGAAGTATGCTATGAAGCAGAAAGGATGCCAATGTGACCAAAGTGGAGCAAACAAGGGAGCCAGCGGGATGAGACCTGGTCAGAGAGGGAGGCAGGGGCCACATCTCCAGGGGCACTGTAAGCCCAGGCAAAAAGATCACATTCTTATTCCAAAGACAGTCCAAAATGACTGCAAGGTTTTCATTTAGGGAGAGACATGGTCTGCTGTGCATTTTGTAAAACAATTACTCTGGCCATTGTGAGGGTAGGGGGGATGTATTGTGAGGGAGGAAGCAGGATGGTGCAGAAGAGGTCTGTGCTATTGTCCATGAGAGAGGAGATGGCGATGGTGGGACAGGTGGAGCTAACAAAGATGATAGCCAGCCTTTTGTGGGGGCACTTACTGTGTACCATGCTAAGATCTTGGTGCATTATTTTTTTTTCATTTCATCCTACCCATCATCGTGGTATATTTTATGGATAAGGAAACTGAGGTTTGACAAGATTAGGTGATCAGCCCGGTGAGACACAGTTAAGTAAGTGGCAGAGCTTAAGTTCAAACACAGGCCTGCCTGCTTGCAGAGCTCCTGTTCATTATTTTTAAGATTTTTTAATCTATTCATTTGTCAGAGAGACAGAGGGAGAGAGAGCATGAACTGAAGGAGCAGCAGGCAGAGGGAGAGGCAGGCTCCCTGCTGAGCAAGGAACCTGATGCGTGACTCCCTCCCAGGACCCTGGGATCGTGACCTGAGCTGAAGGCAGCTGCTTCACTGACTGAGCCACCCAGGTGTCCACATAGAGCTCCTGTTTTTAACCACTCTGCTGAATGCTAACCTTCAACTGTACTCTCCACATTGGCTGCATAGTAGACTCACCTGAGGGGCTTTAACAAATTATTGATGGCCAGATCCAACGCCTGGACATCCCGACACAATTGGTCTGTGGTATGACCTGGTCCCTTGGGGTATTTCAGACCTCCCTAGGTTACTCCACTGTGTAGCCAGGAAGGAGACCTCTGACTTAGAGGCCCAGCCCTCAGGCCTGAAGCTGGTCTTGACCTGGACCACCTTGGAAGAGGGGTGGGAGTGGAGCTTGGGATAGAGGCAAAACATGGGGTCAGGGTGCGGGGAGGGGTGGTATAATGGGAAAGATACCTGGAAGTTCTCTTATTAATATAGGCTGTAGCACCAGGAGCTAGGAGAGAATTCTAGGCCACATTTGTGCCCATTGTGACTTCCTTGCCCCCTGCAGCCATACACAGGTCCAAACCATATGACTCCTTGATCAAAAAGCATATTTCTTCCTCATGGGGTTGATGCTCTGCCCAAAGCCCCCCTCCTTGACCAAAGCCTCAGAGGCTACTTCACGGATGCTCAGGCCATGGCTAGAATGCTGTCATCAATGCAGAGTACCTAGAGTTCTACCAGTCTGATACGAATAGTCACCTAGCCCCGGCCTCTTGTCACTGGATCTGCCCCAACACTGAGCCTGACCAAGGTCAGTGTCGACATTCCACTGGACCAAACTTCTTGCTCTGGAATCAGTTTCCTGGCCTCAGCTTCCTCAGGCTCTGGCTTCCTTTCCCCTGCCCCAACAATCCCAATGGCTGAGGTCTTTACAAAATATCTTTACAAAAGCCCAACCAAGTTATGGCATGAGAGGGTCAAGCAGCCTCTTTCCAGAAGGCCAGGGTGCCCTTTTGAGGATGGTGCCAGACCAGGGAAGTCCTGTGCCCCTAGAAACTGGCCTCTGCATGCCTGTGTGCCCGGGCAGGGTACTCCTGAGGTAGAGAGGGCCTGGTCAGGGGAGGAAGGCCGTGAGCTGCCGGGTGGGCCAGGTGGGTGTGGAGAAATTCTCTGTCCAGCTGCACATCTTTATTCATAATGCTTGATTGTTCCTGGCTAGGGAGCTGATCATGTTCTGTGCATTGGGGTGGGGGGAGCCGCAGGCAGGCAGGCAGTGGGCTCACCCTGCTCCCTTTTTCTGTAAGTGCAGTGGGAGTGGGGGTGGCCATGAGCCCGGGGCTCTCAGGCTGCTCACAGCTGGTCCCGATTTGTGGACAATGGGAACTCAGCTCACAGTGCATCTCATCCGAGCCGACCTGGGACTGCTTGAAGGCTCGCATAAGGAATGCGGGCGGAAAGGCTCAAAGGGCAAAGGGCGCACTACAGAAGAGGCTTCAAGAAAAAGCTCTAGCAGAGAAAGGAGTGAAGGGGTGCAGGGGAGGGTAACACATGGCAGCTGACCTCACTGGGTCAGGCAGAACCTCCACAGTGACCCCCACTTTTGCAACCCGGAGCCCCTGGAGCCCCACTGCTGGGGGAGAGGGGGCCAGCTGACACCCATATAAGGACAGGGACTCAACCAAGGGCCCACAGGTTCCCTGGCAAATCTGGGTCTGGCATCCAGGCTTCAGGACCCCAGCCATGCCCTTCCCGCTGCTAGAGCTGACTACTCCCCATGCCGAAGTCCCAGGCCCTGACCTCAGTGCCTAGGCCATCCAGAGTGCCCATGAACCTAACACCCTCAGGCCTGCCAGAGAGCGCAGGGAGGAGCTCCGTGATGACCTGAATTTCTGAAGTCCTGGCCCCGCTCCCTCCAAGCAAGGACTTTCTCCCTTACCCTCTGCACTGCCAGGCACCAGAGCACTTGGGATGTTCTGAGGGGATTCAGGTTCAGGCTGGACCAGATGGGGTGGGAGAGGTGTGGGGGGATGGAAGCAGAAGGGATAATGATAATAATATCCCAGTGTGTTCCTATCTTGATGTCCACTAAGTGGGGTCATCATTTCACGATAGATCTGTG
>RCUC01124644.1:0-21348 GCA_003697995.1 Taxidea taxus jeffersonii | reverse complement strand
GATTTGATATGTGCTCTCTGAACACTCATTTTAATATCAGTTAAGCTAGACAAAATTGAGAAGGGAGATGAGCTGCTACGGGTGCAGATGCACGTATCCCCAGAACAAACAAAAATAATGAGCAGGGGAAATTCCATGCATTGCCATGAGGAAAAAACATTTTTTTCTTAGCAACGAAAGATTGGAGTTGGAGACCTTGCTCCTTCCTTTAATTAAGTCACACGGTCTTTTCCAGCCTCCCATCTCCTTGACTATTATGTGCAGATAAGAGCAACTGCCTGAACTTGCTCTCAGAATTTCTGTGAGACATGCATGGCATGAAAAGCTCTTGGAAAACTATGAAGTTCTCTATCCATAAAAAGAATTGCTTTTAGAACATAATTTAGATAGCAAGCTCCATAATATATAAACCAAAGCCCATGAAGTGCGGACATAATATACAACGTTCTCACGTGGTCCTGTTCATGGAGAAAGTCAGCATTATATGCTCAATCAGTAAACATGTATCAGATATTTCTATGTTCTAGGCTCTAGAGTTGACCCTGGGGGACTAGGATGGAGTATGTGTCTATGGAGTTGACAGTCCAGTGGAGAATATGAGCCAGGAATGGCAAATGTGTGCACCAAGTGCCTTCAGCGTTCATGCTAGGGGAAGTAGCAGGGATTCTGGGAGGGTTGCTGGGAAACACTTTTAAAAGCAATGGATATCACCTGAGACCTGAAATAGGAAAAATGAGGCTAAAGGGTGGGAAAAAGAATGCTTTAAGAAGAGAAGGGGTTTTTAAAGTCCAGACATGAACAAAGAAGAGATCATAGAGATTTTGTGGGAGACCAGAGGTTGTAGACCTGGACGAGGCTCCCCGTGTGAGATTCGGCATGGCAGGAGGTGAGGTGGGGAAGCTAGACTGGAGCCAGGAACTGAGGGAGTGCCAGCTTTTTTGCAAGACCAAAACAGGGCTCTTGATGGCTTTCAGAGCATGGTGGGGAAAAGGGAAGTGTTACTCTGCCTACAGTACAGCAAATAACTGGGAAGAGAGGGAGCCCAAGGCTGTAGGTCAAGAGGTAGAGAAGGGTGGTGTTAGGGAAGTGGAGAGACGCTGAGGTGCTTGGTTTATGGAAGAGGCAAGTGAGACCACAAACAGGAGTCTCCCCTGCCCCACTCTGGGTGGGGGCTCTTCCTTTCATCTAAGGGTCAAGGTCTCCCAATACTGATTTCTCTTGTGTCTTCAGACTTCATTCTAAACTCTCAACCAGGAAGTAGAAGAAAATTTCAGAGTGGCTTCACTATTTTTCTTGAATCTATTCTTAAATAGCCCTTTGGGCTTAGAAAGGAAAGAAGCCTGATGTAATAGACATTTTTTTGCTGTGGCTTCTTCTTCAGAGAAACTTAATAGAAAAACTGTCCTTTCTCTCCCCTACTAGAAACGAAGTGTCTAAGTTTCTAGTTATCCATAAATCTTGGGGGTTATCTGATTATATTTAGCAATAGAGAAATTTTAATTGTTGCTCAAACTATTGGAACACAGTAATGCATTTAATGCTAAAATATTTAATATTATTTATTGTTTTTAATTGTTGTGTTAAAATATGTTAAGAGGCAAAAGTCATTTTATATAAACGTTATTTCTTGAGACTGTGGACATCAGAGGAATGAGAGGCTTGTTTGAATAAATCCTCATTACCCATCTCTTTTCATAAAAATAAAATGTGAGGAATACATACATAAAATGTACAGACACATCTGGTTCTTGCCACTTTCCAGTTGCTTAGATTCCATGTAAGTTCTAAGGAAATCCTAACATGAAAAAATTAAGATAGGGACTTAGATTGTTAGAGAAGAAAAATTACAGAATATTAAGTAGTCACTTTTACTGAGCATTTATTATTATTCAGGTGTTGCCAGTAGGTGATAGAACTGAGATTTGGACTCAGGCCTGACTTGACAGCCTATGGTAAGCAGTTTCCCCACGGTTTAATCTGGCATTCCACGGGCCATAAGAAGGCCTAAAAACACACATTTTGCTGATGTTATGTGACCTGGCATAACGTTTTCATCTTATTTGTCAATTAATTGCCAACACCCTAAAATGAACTTACTTCACACATAGTTTTGAATTTTGTAGCTTTTTTAGAAAAAAACATGAGCTTTGACCTTGGTTTTGTTTTGTTTTTAAGAAAAAACAGGTCATTTGGGTTTCAGCTTCAGAGTAGGCTAGCACAGCATAGTATAATACTGTGTAAAGTAGATTATATCCTGTACTCTTCACTTTAATAATGATTTAATAATTCTCAGTATTCTTACTGTGCTACTGTCACTGAGGCCAAGTGTCAGTTGTCATTAATGATGAGTGTTTGCTTTACAGTTTTGCTTCAGACAGAATTAGAAAGTGATTTTTTTAATGTATTCAGGTTTCTCTGCTGTTTAACAAAACAGAAGAAGCAAAATAAATAAATAAATAAGCAAACCCTAAAAGGTACAAAATGCAAACTGGCACAGCCACTCTAGAAAACAGCATGGAGTTTCCTCAAAAAGCTAAAAATAGAGCTACCCTATAACCCAGCAATCACACTAGGTATTTACCTAAAGGATGCAAAAATACATATTCAAAGGCATGCATGCACCCTGATAATTATTGCAGCATCATTAACGATAGCCAAATTATGGAAGCAGCCCAATGTCCATCGACTGATGAGTGGATAAAGAAGAGGTAGTATATTTATACAGTGGAATATTACTCAGTTGAAAAAAAAGAATGAAATCTTGCCATCTGCAATGACGTGGATAGGGCTAGATGGTGTTATGCTAAATGAAATGAGGCAGTTAGAGAAAGACAAGTACCATATGATCTCATTCCTATGTAGAATTTAAGAAACAAAACACATGAACATGGTGGAAATAAAAGAGAGGCAAACCAGAAAACAGACTCTTAACTATAGAAAACAAACTGAGGGTTGCTGGTGGGGGGTGGGTCGGAGGGATGGGCTAAATGTAAGGAGGGCACTCATGATGAGCATTGGGTCTTGTATGTAAGTGATGAGTCACTAAATTCTACACCTGAAAGAAAAAAAAAAACTAAAAGATAGCTGAAGTTGCATATTTACAGAAAATTGAGAGAAAACATACATTTCTGAGGCTTTGCAAAATTCTGCTTATTTACAGGAACCTCCTGGCCTATTAAATTTTTGATACTAACCTTCTTACAAGCCCATTACAACTTCATTATGGGGGCCCAGAGAGCCTCAGTATGGAATATCTTTTTAAAAGATCTCAGTAATCTGAAGCAGGGTGAGAATTACTGGTTTCACAATGCCATTGGTTAGTGCCAGAGCCTGGTCTTCTGCCCTAACTGTGGAATGAATGTGTGTGTGACTCCCACAGGGGCAGAGAAGTGTGGCTAGCTGCATAGCCCATCCCAGGAGCAGGACAAAGCCATCCATTTAAGTGAAAAGAAAGGCCTTTTGTGTTTTCCTTTCATTTTACAGTTTCTAAGCTTTGCTTGTTTCTGTTTACTCTTTTTTGGCAAGTATTTTTAAAAGTCTTTCCAATGTAACAGAGCCACTAGCCTATTCATAACAAGCCTGCATTTGGAATAGCTGTGTCTAATACTCGTGAGTCACAATCCCCATTAGCAGGAAAAGCATAACTCAGAGTGGGGGGTGATAGAAAGGTAAGCCATTTCCTACTGAACTAGAAGTTCAGAAAGTTACTGGGTCATTTTATTTTTTCTTCTGAAAATCAAATGAAAGTATATTAGAGTAAGTGTTCTGGGGCCCCAACTCCTGACAGTCAGAGGAATCAAGAGTGAGAATAGGTAAAAACTGAGAGCAAAGAGCCTGGTTCATTTATAGGCAGCAAGTGCACAGGACATAACAGAGCCTGAGACTTCCCTCAAGAATTTCACACATCAGTTTGGGAGATACACTGACAGCAAAGGGAATAAAGGAGGGATCTGTTCTAGGAGCAGCTCAGCTCAACAGACTTCTGATCCAGCATTTCTCTGTAAAACAGATACAACTTCGTGTGATTGAGCACATAGTGAAGATCTGAGAAACTGTGGTCTTAAAAAAATGAGACCTATCGAATTAAATGCCTATTTATATAAATGTCTAATATCCTGGAGCTAAAGCCCTTGAACTTAGTATCCAATTATTGGTCCCTTTTTGAACAAAAATTATCATGTTGAAGCCTTCAACATCTTTCAGTATCGGTTGATCGCTTGATTTGGAGAAAACTCAGAAGTAGGCACTCTGGGTTAGCTTCAGCTGGTAAATGCTGGACCTGATTCCTGAAGATCCTCAGTCTCAGGACAGATTTAGTTTTTGTGGAATGTCTTAACTTGACAGAGGGAGGCAGTAGAATTTGCAAACACACATAGGAGAACCACTTTAAAATATTAGTGAGCTTACGGTATGGTGTTTTTGTTGTATGGCATACCTCAGATCTCCTGTATTTCAGCACTTTGGGCAGAGGGAGACAAAATTTAGCAAGTGAAATGACCATATCGGGTCTTCCTGGGTTGTTACATGGGGTTCCTCTTTATTTATACTTAATGCCTGGATCTAATTGACTGATACATCAGTAGTGATTTCTGTGAGTATGCTTCTGTTATGTTTGCATCCATGCTGATGGTGTAATAGTAAAGATACCAACTCTAGAATCTGTTGGGTTTGATCTGAATCCTTGCCCAGCTATGCGCAAGCTATATGACCTAGGACAGCTTGCTTCGTGTTTCTAAATTTTAGCTTCCTCCTATGTTAAACCCATCTAATAATAGTCTCTACTTCATAAAGCCATTGTGAAAATTAAATGAGATAATGTGTTTAAAATAGTGTCTGTGTCACGCTCATCCCCATTGCTCATATAATCATCAATCACCTACCAAATACTGTTTATGCAGAAATGTAGAGTTTATTCAGTTTCTCCTTTTTGAAATATCCAGTCTTTGCATTTAAAATTTATGCTTCTCTCCAAAACTTTGCTTAGCACTTTGTTTAAACCTTTAGTACTCCAAACTTCAGTTACCGTCTGGCTTGTTTTTATTTCCCCTAATATACGGAGTATTTATTTCCCTAATATACAGTGAAGTCCTCAAGAAAAATTTCCATATCTCATTTATTCTTACTTCCCAGGACATATCAAAATGACTGATATCCATAATATGTTTATTGTAATAAATGCTTCTAGGTGACTAGTTACTGTTTCTAAACTGGTCTTATCCTTCTACTGCTTAGCACAACTGTGATAAAGATACTTATGATTTGATAAGGATACCAAAGAAAACAAAGTTAGGAATTAAGAACAGAAAATGGTGACTAGAATATTTATACATTTTTAAACTTTTTTTCTAGCTGTAAAAAGAAAAAAATAATGCCAGAAAATGGCAAAAAGAGGAAAACTATTTACCAATGATCCCTCCACTGCAAGGCAAACTTGACATGTTTATTTTGACATATACATTTTTTCAGTGTTAATATATATTTTTTAAAATATTTTGTTTATTCATTTGACAGACAGAGATCACAAGTAGGCAGAGAGGCAGGCAGAGAGAGAGAGGAGGAAGCAGGCTTCCTGCTGAGCAGAGAGCCCGATGAGGGGCTCAATTCCAGGACCCTGGGATCATGGGGATCATGACCTGAGCCAAAGGCAGAGGCTTTAACCCACTGAGCCACCCAAGCACCCCAGTGTTAATATATTTTTAACAGAGGTAAAGTTAACACTTGTATATGTATATACACACATGAGAAAATGTTCTCATTTCACCTAATGTTACATTAGTAAACCCTTCCAGTAAAATCTGAAATCTTTTTGCAAACATTATTTTTGGTTTGCACCCATAGTTGTCCTGTTTTCTTCCATTCCAATCTGTATGCTGTTTATTTGCTTTTCCTACCTCCTTGTGCTGGCTGGAGCTTCCAGTACTAAGTTGAAAGTCTTAGGAGGGGAACTTTTACGAGGAAAGCTTTCAGTTTTTCACCTTTAAGTACGATGTTAGCTATAAGTTGGTGTTGTTTTTAACCAAACTGAAATTCTTCTATATGCCTAGTTTTCTGAGAGATTTTATAAATATATGTTGAACTTTTTTCTAATGCTTTTGTGGTATTTGCATCAGTTGATATAACCATGTAATTTTTCTTCTGTACCTATTATTATAGTAGAATGATGTGATTTATTTTCAAATATTGAAAAGCTTTGCATTGCTGGAATAAATCCAACTCGGATAGTGCCTGTAGTTCTTTTTGTATATTGCAGGATTTTGTCTGTTAAGAATATTTATATCTGTATTGGTGAGCATACCAGTCTATCGTTTTCCCTTTTTGAGCTGTGCTGATCTGGTTTTGGTATCAGGGGAATTCTAGTTTCAAAAAATGAATGGGGAAGTGTCTCTTGCATTTTCTTAAAGAGTTGATAGAAAATTTCTGTACATTATTTTTAAAACATTTGGTAGAATTCTTCAGGGAAACCATCTCAGCCTAGAGATTTTATTAGGAGTTTTTAAATTATGATCTCAATTTCCTGATTCATTATCAGAAATGTATTAAATTTAATGTATTAAAATACATTTTTTATGTTCTGTATTGTGCCCTTTATAAGAAATGTGACCGTTTTATTTGAGTTGTCAAATTTATGTGCATAGAGTTGTTTGTAGTATTTCCTTAATGTCATCCATGTGTCTATGAGGTCTGTATTAATGCCCTCTAATTCCTGATCTGGGTAATTTGTGTCACCTTTTTCCCTAGTCACACTACTTTTGTTGCTGTGGCTGTGGCTGGGAGTGGACCCCAGTTTCCCATCTCCATTATGTCTGACTGGCATGCAGTTGTTGTTATCTTGCTATGCTGCTTCTCTCCTGGTCCTTAAAACAGAGCTGGATTTATTTGGGCTTTTTGTTTTTTGTCTGGTCGATGCCCATTAGTATTTCTGGTTGCTGGATTCTTCAGTGTCTGGGATATGTAAGTCAAAAAGAAAACCTAAGGAACTCACCACTATCTTGTTCTTTGGTCCCAAGCCCCCTAGCTTGTTTTCATTCTACTCTCTACCTTACAGAACCTTCATATGTTTATTTTAGATTTAATGTCCAAGATGTTGAGTTGTGCATAAGTGAGACAATCAGGGAAAAGTACATCTATCTACCTTCACAGAAATGAAAATCTAACCATATGTATGTATGTATGTGCAAGACCTGACTGTTAACAACTACAAAACATAGAAGAAAGGAGTTTAAGACCTAAATAAATGGAGCAATATACAATGTTCATGGATGGGAAGACTCAAAATTGTTGAGATATTAGACTTATCTATAGATTTAATGCAACCGCAGTCAAATCTTGTAGGATTTTTAACTGAAATGTAGAAGCTCATTATAAAATTCCTATTTCAAAAGAAAGACTCTAGAAGAGTTAAATTTCTTGGAAGAACAAAGTAGAGGAATTCATACTATTGATTTCAAGTATTGAAATCAAGCTATGCGAGTCAGGACAGTGTTGGCAAAAGGAAAGACACATGAATGAAAACAACAAAAAGTAGAATTAGATTCACACATATATGGCTAATTGATTTTTATAAAGGTGTAAGTGCAAATCAGTGCAGAAAAATATTCGTCGCACTAAGTGATGCTGGAATATGTATATAAAGAAAACCAGCCCTAATGATAAACTCACATGATACAACACATCACGTCAAATACAAATATTATTTCAGAATGAGTCACAAATCTAAATGCAAAACCTACAGCTTTAAAACTTGTTAAGGAAAAGGAAGACTTGGTCACTTGGGATTAGACAAAAATATCTTAGGTAAAACACAAAAGGCACAATCCATAAAAATTGATAAAATTTGGATGTTTTCAGAATTAAAGACTTTTGCTTCTCAAAACACAGTTGAGAGAATAAAAAGACAAATAACAGACTGGAAGAAAATATTCGAAAAACACATATCTGGTAATGTTCTTATATAAAAAAATACATAAAGAACTTTTACAGCTCAATACCTAGAAATTAAATAAACCCATATAAACTAAGAAAAACATATTTGAACACTTCATCAAAGAAGATACAGAGATGACAGACAACCATATTAAAAGAATCTCACTGTCATTAGATACTAAGAAATGCAAATTGAAGGGGCGCCTGGGTGGCTCAGTGGGTTAAAGCCTCTGCCTTCAGCTCAGGTCATGATCCTAGGGTCCTGGGATCGAGCCCCACATCAGGCTCTCTGCACAGCAGGGAGCCTGCTTCCTCCTCTCTCTCTGCCTGCCTCTCTGCCTACTTGTGATCTCTGTCAAATAAATAAATAAAATCTTTAAAAAAATGCAAATTGAAATCATTATCACTATTTCATAAGCTTAGATAACCTTGAAGTGGCTTAAAAAACAAACGAGTGTACCTGGGTGACTCAGTCGGTTAAGCAACTGATTCTTGATTTCAGGTCAGGTCATGATCTCAGGGTCCTTGGGACAAAGGCGTTGGGCTCCCTGCTCAGCGGGGCATCACATTGTCTCCCTCTCCTTTTGCCCCTCCCCCTGATCATGCTCTCTCTCTCTCTTAAATAAATAAATATTTAAACAAAACAAATTGGTGAATTTATGGAGGAGCTTGAAGTCCCATACATTGGTGGGAATGCAAAATGGTACAACAACATTGAAAACCAGTGCAATTTTTTAAAAAATTGTATTCTTTTTTTTATTATTTTTTTAAGATTTTTATTTATTTATTTGACAGAGATCACAACTAGGCAAAGCAGCAGGAAGAGAGAGAGGAGGAAGCAGGCTCCCTGCTGAGCAGAGAGCCTTATGTGGGGCTCGATCCCAGGACCCTGAGATCATGACCTGAGCTGAAGGCAGAGGCTTAACCCACTGAGCCACCCAGGCACCCAAATTTTTATTCTTTTTTAAAGATTTTATTTATTTTTACTTTTTATTGAGAGAGAGAGACAGCAGAAGCGGGCGGGAAGGGCAGAGGGAGTAGGCGAATCTCGAGCAGACTCCCCGCTGAGCATAGAGCCCAGTGTGGGGCTTGAATTCAAGACCTGAGATCATGACCTGAGCCCAAATCAGGAGTCAGATGCTTAAGTGACTGAGCTACCCAGCACCCCAGTGCAGTTTCTTACAGTTAAATACACACTTGCATAAGACCCAGCCATCCTACTTCTGGGTATTTGCTCAAGTGAAATGAAACCATATGTTGATATAAACACTTGTACACAAATGTTCATAGAAGTTTTATTCATGATTCTCCAAAACTGAGAACAGTCCAAATGTTTATTATCTAGTATAGAGTAGAATACTCCTCAGCAATAGAAGGAATGAGTTATTAATATGTGCCACAATGTGGGTGAATCTCAAAAGCTTTATGGTGAGGCAAAATAACTGACTCAGGGTTACATTCAGTTATATAATGTGTGATTCCATTTATATTATATTATGGAATAGATATATTTATAGAAAGAAAAAGCTCATAAGTAGTTTCCAAGGGTTAGGGCAGGGTCATGAAGGAATTTTTGACTAATTAGTACCTTGGTCATGATGGTAGTACTTACGGGACTGTATGTAATTGTCAAAACTGTCACCTGGCAGGTGGTGCGCCGTGATGGTATAGTGGTTAGTACTCTGCGTTGTGTAATTGTCAAAACTTATGTAATTAAACAATAAAAAGGACAAATACTAACACTCAATTAAACATAGATTATAATAGTCACCTGGATCTCAGTATTATAGGAGAAAAAGATTTTACTGACTCAAAAAGGAAAAATATGAAATCAAAGAATTAAATCATAGTATTTGTAAGCTTCAGTGTTCAGTGCCTAATAAGTCACTCAGTAACAATTTGTTGAATGAAACTGTTGAATGAGAGCTAATTCTGTAATATTTTCATCTTGTGGCAGCAGCATCTTAAGAACAAAAGAATTGTGATTAAACTGAATATGGACATGTCTATTGGGAAAGAAATATTCTGTACCTTGTGAATCATTTTCAAGGTGAAACATGTTAGGACCATATTATCATTATAAGTTATGAGTTTCTCATTGTTCACATTTTTATTAATTGAGGGTATATTGAAGTTTTTTGATTGAATTTTTAATTACATGTTTCAGAAGTAATTTATGAGCGCAGAGGTGAATTTATAAGTTGTTTAACATGTCACCAGCTATTGATAAATAACTTTTACACCTTAACAATATTTTTAGTTCCCCTGTAGTTTTCATGAGCTATTTATCATCACTGGGTTTACTTTGCTTCATCATGGTGCCTTCGCATGAGAAATAATTAACATTGATGAAGTGAAATAATACATTAGGGTCTCCTTAGCTCCAAGAGTCTTGAATAAATTTCAAGAAGGCCAGCGCTTCTTCAGTATCCTTGGGACAGCAGGTGAAATGACACATGACTATGGAACAGACAGGCTAGCTGTTGACACGTTATTCCATAGTCTGTCAGTGGATATTTGCTGAGGTCTTTCTCTGTAAGTTCTGCAACCTTGGCCCCATAGGCATACACATCTGCTCATGCTGTCTGCTGGAACCATGCACTAGCACATGTGGCTCTCTGGGTCACCTGACTGCCATTGCTTATGCAAATTATGTTTCATTTTATACCCTAGGAACAAAAAAGAGAAAAATGTCTCCATTCCACCAACATGAAAGTATTTGAATGTCCAGGAAGTCCTGGAATAGAATAAGGGGAAGTATAATACAATAAAAAGAGAATGGACTTTGGAATGACACCAACTTAGATCCAAAGTCTAAGCTAGGTAATTATATTTTGCTTCTCTAATTTTCAGTTTCCTGAAATGATCCTGTCTTCCTTATAGTACTGTGAATGTCAAATATGTACTCTTTTTGAAACATGTATGAAAGTCGAGCATAAGCAAGAAATTGTCAGTTTCCCTTTCTCCTCTCCTGAAGTGCAAGTTAAATAGTGTTAAATAGTGTTAAATAGTGCAAGTTAATAGCCTGTCTTTGTGGACCTGGTGATGTAGAATGCATCTGCCCTGAGATACATTCTTCATCCCTCCGGAATGACCCTATTTTCTACATAGCTGTTGCTGAGCCTATTGTTTTCAGAGGACGTCCTCCACTACATTGCTGTCTGCTGGCTTAAAGGAGGTCCCTAACTCAAGATCTTCCAAATTGGAACAGTTAGTTCCTCTCTCTCTGGTGGAACCTGTATGAGATGAAACCTGGAAGCTCTTTTGGCTGTTTAACCCTTCAAAAATTCCCTGAGCATATTTGGTTGGATTTCTGTCCCTTTTCAGCCAAAGTCATAATGGCACAAATTATGGAGAGGAATAATTTGACAGAGAAGTGACATTTTCAAAGTTTGCTTTTTGGAAGTCCCGGTGAAGAGGTTGAATTTGAGTGAAGAAAGTGGCCCAGAGAATATATGTGAATTTCCCAGGTCACAGTGAAAGTTCTTTAAGTTAAGACTAATTTCATGTCTAATGATCTTTATGATACTTCTTTCTTTTTTAAAGATTTTACTTACTTATTTGAGAGAGAGAGAGAGAGAGAGAGAGAGAGAGATCACATAGGCAGAGGAAGAAGGAGAAGCAAACTCCCTGCTGAGCAGGGAGCCCAACGTGGGGCTCTATCCCAGGACCCTGAGATCATGACCTGAGCAGAAGGCAGACACTGCTGACTGAGCCACCCAAGTGCCCCCCTTTTTAAAGATCTTACATCTTTATTTGAGAGAGAGAAAGGTCACATAGGCAGAGGGAGAGGGAGAAGCAGACTTCTCTTTATGATACTTCTATGCACACAAAAAGCTACAATGACGACTTGGGTGGCTAAACAACAACAAAAAAATCTTTTTTGAGAAAAACAAAAAAAAAGCTTTTCTCACAGTTGACTTGGATATCCTAGCTTTGCTCCTTCAGTGGTTATATTGTGAGGAGCTCTGGCCTGTAGAGTTGGATGAGAAGACATGCCGTACTTAAGCAAAGGTTTTCTTATACTATAACTAGTCGAAAAATATTAGAGATACAGCATTTATAGGATTTAGTGATTGATTATATAGGGAAGATAAGGATAAAAGAGGAGGGGAAATCATGCTCATGTGTCTGGTTTGGGTCAAAACTGATTAAAATTCATTGAGATAAGACCTCATTGGGGTCAGGTTTGGTGACAGAGCTGTCCCTCTCCAGCTATAGCTGTGTGCTTTCTCCGAACACTACGCTTTCCCACTCCTAGAAGGCATATACGTGTATAGTATGTTACCCTATCTCCCTGGGCCACAGTTTATTGAACAGGGATGAACTCTTGAGTCAAAGCCAGTGACACTCTTTGTGAAATTCAGACTGGGACTGTACTTATTGCTGAAACTGAGAACATAAAAATTTATGAGAAACAAAGAAGGCTAGTCTTCGAAGTGAGAAGAGATGAATATACATGGGGAAGCAGAGAAGAGATAAGAAACATGGGTAGGGAATAAGGGAGAAGACTGCCTTGATTTCTGGCAGCTTCTCTGTTCTTGACTTAAACCACTGCTATGCCTGGCTCTTCTCCCTAATCATAGTCTTTGAAATATATATTATATCTTTGAGAGGTGAGGGTTAATTTGATTGATTCTTTGCAGGCTGGATTCAGAAAAAGAGTTGGCCTCCTACAGAAACCCATGGATTTCTGCTTAAAGCAGTTAACTGTAGTCAAGAGCAAGGCTTTGACTCAGCCCTTGATCACACTAGTAGAGGGGCTGGTGCTCTGTGTCCAAGAGATTTCCCCACTGAAATACTGCTGCATCAAGCTTGGTGTGTTCTCTGTGAATCTGCCCTGTTTTTACAACAATCCTTACAATACATCCCTTTGTTTTTGCTTAAGATGCCCTATGGTTTTCTATTATTTTCTGCCCAAAGCTGAAGAGAACAGGGTTTAAATATCCATTTTGCTCTTCCACACAGCAAAGACTACTCCTGGGGATGGCTAGGACTCTAAAGCCAAGGAAAATGTTTTCAAGGCTTGATAGTCATGAAAGTTAGATGGAATAGTTGCCCTGAAGGTACTTCTTTACACTGCTTCCTTACATTGTTTTTTGACTAAAAATGGGAAAACATGATGTAAGGGAGTGTCAACTTGTCTACCTGGATTTGTACCCCCCACCAAAACTATAGAAGGAAACAGGGCTTAGGGCTCTTGTTCTGGTGTGAAAAGGCCTGGCTGACTTCATGATGGGTTGTGATGCTCGGGCTCCTTAGTTATTCCCATAATCCCATCAAATACTACTTCTGTCATGACCCTTTAGCATGGCAACATCCCAGTACATAAGCAGGACATTTTCTTATGTATTTTTTCAATCTCCTTTGAAGTCTCATAGTGGTATACTTTTTTTTTTCATAGTGGTATATATGTTCTAAGTATTTTTATCTTTTACTGTAGAGCTATCCCTATCCTTTGACATGGAACAACTTCTCTGATATTAGTGCTCTTTTACTTTCATGATAGATTATTTTGAAATTCATCCCCATGTCAATTTTGATTCTACCACCCAAGCAGCTCCAGTGGTACTATGTCATCACTTCTCAGAAAACCATAGAATTTCCAAGGTGATAGGCCTATAGCAGAGGCTGAGGATTCCCAGTGATAAATTCCTAAGAAAATCTGTTGTTTTCTTATTGCAAAGTAATATTACTTTGTTGAGAGTAAGAATTATAAAAAACAGAGATTAAACATATAAAAGAATACTTCAAATCCCACCCCAAATAGATGAATTCATGGCATTTTAAGTGGAAAAAATATATATGTACTTAGAGACCCTTATATTCTCCTCCTGAAATCTTTTTCTTTGTGTTCCTTCCTTCTCTCTTGCTGTGGTACCATACTGAGAGGTTGCTCTGTAATGGTCCATCAGCAATAAAAGCTTTCATTTTTGCTTTCTTGAAAAAGTCTTTTCATTCCCATCATATCCACCTATCAATAATAATATATTTGGGTATGTGATTATAATTCATTGAGCATTACAGTGTCATTTTATGTCATTTAGTATTTTGCATGAGAAATATACCATTCTTTGGATAGTCATTCTTTTGTTTCCCTAACTCTGTAGTTTTAAAACAGGTTTTCTACTTTGTTTTTGTTGTTGTTGTTTTTAGGTTAGAGAATCATTTCATGTGACTCTGGGTTTGTTTATTTTATTTACTTACTTAGGTCATGGCATCTTCCTCCAAGGATTCCATCTTTCTTCATATTTGTCCATAGTTAATTCTTTGAATATTGCCTTTTCTTCTGAAACAACAATAGATGTAACTTGGCAATTCTCAGTCTGTTCTCCATGCCTCCTAACTACGTTTTCAGATTTTCAAAAAAAGGAAAAAGAAAAATAATCTCTCTCTGCTGCTTCCTGGGTGATGTACTCAGATGTATTTTTCAATTCAGTAACTCTCTCTTTAGTTGTGTCAACTATATTGTTTAAAGAACCACTGAGTATTTTTTTTAATTCCACCTTTCACATTTTTGCATTTCTAGGCTTTCATTTTATTTACTTGAAATATGCTGTTTTTTGCCTCATTATTTTTATTATTTTCTTACCATTTTGAAATCCTTATCCCACAGTCTCTTTCCATTGTCTCTATTATCCTGTAGTTTCATGAGTTTGACCTTTATATTGGCTATGTATACTTCATAGCAATGGATTTCACTGCATACTTTGTAATTTTGTGTGAGAGCTCATCTTCATTGACAAATAACTTCTCCAGGAACTTTTTGTGAGCCATGAATTTGACAGTACTCCTGTGACATGGTTTCATGTGGGATTGTGCTGATAATACCCTTTAATTTGTTGTTTCTAGTTTATTTTTAAATATTAATTTCTTTGCTTTAGGTTCCAGCATTTCCCACAGTTTAAGCAAGACATATGGTTCAAAAGTTGCATTCTGAATAAACTGCCATTTCTGTTATTATCAGAACCCCAACTCACCAATCTTTGGACTTGAGAGCTAAGGTTTCCAAGTCATCATTCATGGATGGGACAACTATTCCTAGACTTCTGTGTTGAAGTTCTAGACCCTCTTTTGAGCATAAGACCCATAGTCCAGTGTTCATCTATTCCATGTGGTCATCAAAACTGCTAACCCAACCTCTCTATCCCTGGTTTGGTTAATCTCTAGCCAGAAAACTTGAACTTCTTCTCACCTTTATTTATAAGTTACCTTTTAAATTCTGGCACTTAATTTTAATCCTACTAATGCATGTTATTAAGAAGTTTATTTTTCTCTACCATTCTATATGTGTGAAGAAAAAGGAAATTTTACATTTCGACTCAGGCCACGGTGATGAAAATCTCCATGATAGGTCCTACAGATTTCCCAGTGACATACCCAGTTCCTTAGAGAAAGGTACAAATTAAATTTTTTGATTAAATTTTTATTGAATAATGCCAACATTGTTTGGTGTTACCTAGGTATTATAAGCTGAGACAACTAAGAGAGGAGTATATTAGGGAATAGTTGGTGTTTTGAGTAGGACCATCTGTTGACACAGGAAGACAGAAATTTTAATATGGCCAGATATACAAAATAGTTGATGCCAGTAATCAGTTTTCTAATAGCTAATCTAATCAACATTAACAACTAAATAGGTACTAATTTATTACACTTGTTGCATTTGTTGTTAAAATAGTTTAATGCAACTGCTATTTCAATTGGGGTAGTGTTTTTGTTTTTTTTACTTCATGCTTTCTATTAATCAGACATGAACATTTATCTTGATAGATGGTAGATAAATCACTGGTGACATGAAATGAACACAATATATGAATAATAGACTAAAAATAATGCTGAAGATAATCACCAAGATGATACTATTTCTAATCTTTTTCAGTGGGTTTTCTTTATTAAGTTCAGTATTGGTTGATCCATTTCTATGGAAATAATGTTTGTAGAATAACAAAACAGTTGTCACTAAATATTTCTTAGGCCTTATAAAGAATAAATATGTGTACTCCCAATGCTTTTCCAACAAGGTTGCCAAAATACTTCACTGTCAAATACTCTGTTATTATTAGTCTTATGCCAGGGAGGAGTTTAGGCTTAGGAGACTCATTATAATATTGAAGTTTACAGAACAAATCAGTAGCTAAGAGAGAAAATGAGCCCTTCTTAGGCCTCATCCTGTGCTCTGGCCTGAGCACTGCATATCATCAGCATAATCTGCTCAGAGCAGTGAGGGCATTCATGAACTAGGTCATGTGGACGTGCCTGGAATGTACAGTGATGTTACTGAGCACGGTGGAATCACAAACAGCAACACTGAATTAAACAGACCATGAAATTTCAAATCTGCAAACCAATAAATACACATTACAAAAGGGAAAGGACTTAAAGTAGCATTTCTTTGTTCTATTAAATCCCACTTTATAAAGTTTTATCATAATGAAGGGAGCGGAAGTATTAAAATAATCATATGGAATAAAAGTATCAATAAGCAGCTATTTTTACTATGTTCAAACAATGAGGAAATTGTTTTCATAAAGGAGTACTTGTTTGTGAATAGGCTTGGTCATCTGGATCGCAAGTTATCAGTTGTCTCTTTTTTAAAAATTAACATATAATGTATTATTTGCTTCATGAGTAGAGGTCTGTGAATCATGAACATGTGCAATATTGCTAGTTCAGTGACTTGCTCAAAAATAAATCAGTGCCAAGAATCAAAGTTAAGATTTCAAATATCAACTTTATGTTCCTCCGTGTTATTTGGTAGCTTAATACCCCTTACACTCTCACCAGCAGCGTATGAGTTTCAGTTGTTCTAAGTCTTACCAACTCCTGGAATTGCTAGTCTTTCTACTTTTGATCATTCTCATGGGTTAAAAATGTTATCTTGATGTAGTTTTTATTTTTTTTTTATTACTAATGACACTGAGCATTTTTATGTGTGTGCTCATTGGCCATTACTGGCATAAGTTCATTTCTGAAATGCCTGTTCAAATTTTTTTTATTATTTATATGTTGGGTTGTCCTCTCATTGATTTCTGAGAACTCTTTCTGTATTCTAGGTAAATTTCCTATGTCAGATATAGGAGTTTCTACTATTTTCCCCTAGTCTGCAACTTAAGTTTGCGTATTCTTAACAGCATTATATGAAGGGTATATAGTATATATTACTTGATAAATTCCAGCTCATCAATTTAATTTTTTTATGTTTCATGCTTTTGTGTTCTGTGCAATATTTGCCTATCCCAAGCTATCAATTTTATTCCCAGTTTTCTTCTAGAAGTTTTATGATTCTGTCAGTAATCCATTTAAAATTAATTTTGCCTATTTTGTGAGATAGTGGTTGAGACTATTTGTTCACAACATCGTTATCCCATTGCTCCAGCTCCACTTGAAGTAAACTTTCTGTTACCCATTGAATTACATTGACTGTCAAAATGAAAAATCAGTTAGCGATATATATATGGACTCTATTCTGTTCCACAGAGTTGTATGATGATCATTATTCCAATATGTGTGTTGAGTACTCGCTTCGGCAGCACATATACCAATATGTGTTGATGTCTGTGGCCTTTTATAAATATATCTTGAAGAAAAGTTGGTCTAAGTCCTCCAATAGTGTTATTTTTGTTGAAATGGTTTCAACCATCAGATCCTTTGGATTTTTATACAAATCTTAGAATTAACATGCAGATTTTTATAAAAAATACTGCTGAGGTATTTGATTTAGGTAGCATTTTATTTATAGTTCGATTTGGGTACAATGGATATCTTTACAGTAGTAGACACTCAAATCCATTAATGTGTTAGGTATCTACATTTGTATAAGTTTTCACTTCTTTTAAGACTGTTTTCTACTTTTTGGTGTACAGGTCTTCCATGTGTTTTGTCAGGCTTATCCCTAAGTATTTTATGTTCATAATTCTATGTAAATATAATATTTATTTCAATATCTGTTCATTGCAACTGTATATAAATACAATTGATTTTTTTAAATTTTTTTTAAAGATTTTATTTATTTATTTGATAGACAGAGATCACAAGTAGGCAGAGAGGCAGAGAGAGAGAGGAGGAAGCAGGCTGTCCGCAGAGCAGAGAGCCCGACGCGGGGCTCGATCCCAGGATTCTGGGATCATGACCCGAGCCGAAGGCAGCAGCTTTAACCCACTGAGCCACCCAGGTGCCCCAATACAATTGATTTTTTAATACTGACCTTACATCCTACAGCCTTGCTAATTGACTTGCTAGTTCTTATCATGTTTTTGTAAGTCCATTGGATTTTCCACATAGATGGTCATGTCATCTACAAATGCAGTTTAATTCTTTCTTTCCAATCTGGATGCATTTGATTTGTTTATCTTGCCTTATTTAACTGGTTAGGGGTGCCAGTCAATGTTGTAGTTGGGGGGGGAGTGGGGGGGGGGGGGGGGGGACACATTCTTCTCTTGTTAATCTTTGGAGGAAAGCATTCAGTATTTCATAATTAAATGTAATTACTGGAGATTTGTGTATGAATGCCTTTTATCTGTTCTAGGAAATTCCTTCCTATTCCAAGGTCGCTGGGGGTGGGAGGTGTGGTGTGGTTTGGTTGGTTGGTTGCTTGCTTGTTTGTATTTTAGGAGAGGACTTCATTTTGTTGAAAGCACTGGGCTTCTGTTGAGAATTAGCACTAGCTTTTTCTTATTTTTTTGTTCTTAGGGGGAATTGCCTTGATTAATTTTTGAATTTTAAATCAACCTTGAATTTCTAAGAAAAAAACCTCCTTGGTCATGATGAATTCACCTTTCTATACATTGAATCTATTGTTTAAATTTTTGTTAGAATTTTTGCATGTATTCATGAAGGATATTTGTCTGTAGTTTTCTATTCTTGAAATGGTTTGGGTCAGGTTTCAGTATCAGGTTAATGATGGTTTCCTCAATTTCTGGTCAAGTTTGTTGAGAGTTGGTATTATTTATTTCTTAAATGTCTGTTACAATTGAAAAGTGAATCCATCTCAGCCTGAAGTTTTCTTTGTGGAAATGAAATCAACTAAAAATTCAGTTCTTTCAATAGGTATAGAATTACTTGGGTTATTTATTTCTTCTTGAAGGAGCTCTGGTAGTTTCTTTCAGGAATTCATCCATTTCACCTAAATTTGTTGGAATTATTGGCATAAACTTGTTCATAATATATCCTTTCTATCCTTTTAATATATACAATAACATCATTTTCTCTTCCTGATATTGGTAACATGGTTTTCTATTTATCCCCCTCATCTGTATGACCAGAAGTTATCAATTATTGGTCTCAAAGGAACAGCTTTTGTTTTCCTCGATTTTCCTTCTTCTTGTTGTTTCATGATTTCAATTCAAATCTTTCTGGTTTTTTTTTCTGTTGTTGTTGTTGTTTGTTTGTTTGTTTGTTTCTTTTTAGAGAGTGCAACTGAGCAGAGGGGCAGAGGGATATGGACAGAGAGAATCCCAAGCAGGCTCCATGCCCAGTGCAGAGCCCAAGGCAGGGCTGGATCTCATGACCCTGAGATCATGCCATGAGCCAAAATCAAGTCAGTTACCCAACTGAGACACCCAGGCAACCCTGTTTTCTTTCTTTCGTTTACTCGGAGTTTCATGTGACCTTTCTTTCGTAGCTTCTTCTTTTTTTTTTTTTTTAAGATTTTATTTATTTATTTGACAGACAGAGATCACAAATAGGCAGAGAGGCAGGCAGAGAGAGAGGAAGGGAAGCAGGCTCCTTGCTAAGCAGAGAGCCCTATTTGGGCCTCAATCCCAGGACCCAGGGATCATGACCTGAGCCAAAGGCAGAGGCTTTAACCCACTGAGCCACCCAGGTGCCCTCTTTCGTAGCTTCGTTTTTTAAAAAAAATTTTTTAAATTTTTTTATAAACATATAATGTAACCCCACCACCCTCTCCCAACACCCCTCCCCCCCACCACCCTCAGTTTGTTTTATGACATTAAGAGTCTCTTTTGGTTTGTCTCCCTCCCGATCCCATCTTTCGTAGCTTCTTAAGGAGGAACCTGAAGTCCTTGAATGATTCCTTCTTTTCCAATAAAGGCACTTAGTGCTCCAAGTTTTCTCTCAGTTCCTTCTTTAGGAGCATCCCATAAATCTTAATATGTTATATTTTCATTTTCATTTAGTTCAAACTACTTTTCCTTCAGGCTAATTTGTTAACCTATAGGGTTTGTTTGTTTGGTTTTTTTGTTTTTTTTGTTTTTTTTTTTTATGTGTATGGTTTAGCTCCTATCTAGAGAATTTCTAAAAAACCTTTCTGATGAAGATTTCAATTTAATTCTATTATAGTTCAAGAACAAACTTTGACTTGAATTGTTTTTAACCCAGAATATGATTTACTTTGGTAGATGTTCTCAGGTTGTTGAAATAGTCTGTAAATGTCATTTTTGAGTGAATTATTCTATGTGTCATTTAGGTCAAGTTGGTTGATTTTTTTCAAGTTCTGTACATGCTTATGATTCCCATCTGCTTGCTTTTTCAATTTCTGAGAGAGAGATAATGAAATCTCTGAATTTTTGATGGACTTACCTATTTGTCCTTGCATTTGCATCAATTTTTCTTACAGATTTTGGAGCTGTGTTATTAGATGCATAAATGCATGGGGTTGTTAGGTACTTCTGATGAGCTAACCCCTTCATTTTTATGAAATAGACTTCTTTATCCCTGCTTATATTCCTCACTCTGAAATCCACATTGTCTTATAATATATAACCACACCAACTTTTTCTTGATTTGTATTAATGTGGTATATTTTTTTCAGGAAATTCTGTAACAGGATGGCCTAAAACAACAGAAATGTACTCTTTTGACAGTTCTAGAGGTCAGAAGTCTAAAATCAAGGTGTGAGCAAGGTCAGTTTTTTTTCTCTAGGCTCTGAGGGAGAATCCATTACTTGCGTTTCTCCTAGCTTCTAGTTGGTACCAACAACTGCCCATTATTAGGATTCCTTGGCTTGTAAACACAGCACTCCAATCTCTAACTCTTTCACATGGCCTTCCCTTCATTGTGTCTTGGCCTGCTTCCTCTTCTTTCTTATAAGGACTTGTCATTGCATTTAGAACTCACTCTAGTCCAGGATGACCTCATTTCGATTTCTTTACCTTAATTACATCTGCAAAGACCCTCATTCCAGATAATGTCCCATTCTAAAGTCACAGATGGAAATATCATTTGGGTGCTACAATTTAATCCACTACATTTGGTGTATCATTCGCCTTCCTTTTACTTGTAACATATTTGTGTTTTTCTATTGATAATGAGACTCTTGTAAGTGTGACACAACTAGATCTTTTTAAAAATTCTAGTTAGACAATATCTGTCTTTTATTTAGCTTTTAGACCATTTAGGTTTTATATGCTTGTTGATATTGTTAGGTTTAAATCTATCCTTTTGCTATTTGTTTTCTGTTTTCCC
>RCUC01124643.1:0-23292 GCA_003697995.1 Taxidea taxus jeffersonii | reverse complement strand
AGTAATCCTCTCAGGTTTGCTTTCAGGAGCTTTTGTTCCCTGAACGCGCTTTCTGTAGAGTTCTGGAGGACGGGAATGACAATGGCGGCCTCCCAATCTCCGGTTCAGAGGAGCCGAGAGCTAGGGGCCCCAGTCTTCAGTGTGCCTTCAGAGACAAGCGTTTAATCCCTCCTGTCTCCCCAGCCCACGTTTACGCCCGGAGAACATGCGCGCCCGGAGACCGCGCTCAGAGAAAATCGTGCGTCATCAGTCCCGTCTCACTGGCTTCTGGGAGTGCTCCGAGCTCACCCAGCCTGTGACTAAGCGTCTCTGTCTCTGGCAGAGTCCCACCTGGAGTCTCCGGACCCCGCAGATCCCTGAGCTCTCCCGGGTCGGAGTCTCCCCGGATCTTGTGGGGACCCCTCGCACAGAGCACCGGCCAGTGCCACAGAGCACCGGTCCGTGTCACAGACCACTAGGAAATCTCAGCTCTGTCTCCGCAGCCGGCTTCCCTGCTCTAATACCTGTGAGCTCTGCGACACTCAGACACCCCCGATCCTTCTGTGACCCCGCGGGACCTGAGTCCACGTTGTCCCCGTGAGGTCTTCACCCCAGTTTAGCCTCTGGAGCGATGTCCCTCCATGGAGCCGACTTTTAAAAGTCCTGATTTTGTGCTCCGCCGCTTGCCGGGAGCCGGCCCCTCCCCCTGGGATCTATCTTCCCGTCGCGTTGGATTCACTTCTCCGCTGGTCCTACCTTTCAAAAAGTGGTCGATTTTCTGTTTCTAGAATTGTTGTTTTTCTTCTCTTCGATCTCCTGTTGGATTTGTAGGTGTTCGGAATGGTTTGATAGGCTATCTAGCTGATCTCCTGCTGGCTGATGTCGTCTCATCCTGCTACTTCTCCGCCATCTTGACTCCTCCCCCTCACTTCTAGGAATTTTAAATAAAAGTCAAACTGGAAAAGATATGAAAGTATATTCATATTTTTAATAGGAAACTATTAAAAACATCTGAAGTATCCAACTACCAGGCTATAGAGAAATAAATTATACTACTTCCATCATTTAAAATTTTCAATAGTAAAGAATAATTTTCTCCAAGAACACTTAAAAATGGATAGAAATACAGGATATAATGCTGAATGAGAAATATTAAAACTGTGTATTCAGTGGTTTCTCCCCTGAGTATAAAATAAGCCTCCTAGGGCACAGGTCAGGATGGATAAGCATGAGATTAGGTAGGAGGTGGGCAAAGAGAGAATAACCATGGATTTATGAACTTCCACTTTCTAGGTACTCAGCTCCTATGGATACAGAGTTAGTTCGTATATTTCATGAGGATGGAGGTCATGACCAGCTAGATAATTAGCAGGATCCAGTACAAAATTAAAGTACAGGGCCCCTTGATGAATAGCAGTTAAATATTTCAGGAGGGCTGCAGCAGGCATAAAAACAAGTGTGGGGCCTTTCTTACTGGAGACTACATCATATTCTCCCTCTTAGTACCATGCAAGGACTTTAAAAGTTGACACATATTTGGCTAGCTGTCTGTGAAGCTTATGTCCTTTTTCACTAAGGACCACTGTTAAAGTAAGTGTTCCCTGACCTGTATGGTATATTATTTAGACCTAAGTGCATATTTTCTTATGTACCTCTGATAAATGTTAGTTGTGTTAGCTTGAGTTCACCACCCACCTATCACATTCTTTTAGCTTAAGCAAATTCTGTCATTTAAGATTCCATTTTTTTAACCTTTTATTTATTTATTTGTCAGAGAGAGAGAGAGGAGGATAGGCAGGGGGAGCAGCAGGCAGAAGGAGAAGCAGATTCCCCGCTGATCAGGGAGCCCGATGCAGGACTTGATCCCAGGACCCTGAGTTGAAGGCAGACACTTAACCAACTGAGCCACCCAAGGTGCCCTAAGATTTCCTTTTATCATTACCCCGATATGCTCTTACAGATATTACAATTAGAAAGAACCTCCAGGAACTATCATGGACTCTTGTGCTTAAAGCTTCTATTTGAGTCATTATAACACATTAAAAGAAAAAAAAGCTTCTTCTGGATATCTGGATATAGTAGGCATCTGGAGGCATTAGGAAATTCTCATTCACTTTTCTAAATGTCTGAGAGTTGAGGGTTTAGCTGAAAGATTATTGGTTTCATCTCTTCCAGATATTTAAAGCTCTGAAATGGACGTACATGTTGTTATGGTAGAGAGCTCATTAAGGTTTAGGGTACCATGTTTGCAAACTCTAAGTGCACTTGCAGTTATGCTCTTGATTTGATTTATTTGGTACAGCAAACCAGGGATGCTTCAGTTGTATCAGATGGTTAGGGAAATGATTTCGGGGGTGGAGTTTAGAATTAATGATAGAATATTTTATTGCCTTTGAGATGTCTATGGGAGCCCCCACTATTTCAAGCAACCCTCTAGAACTGCCTTGTTCTGTTTGTGTGCCTTCTTGCTCTCCAAAACTGAGATCGAGAGAAATTTAAAATATATTTTGAACCAATCACTTTCTTTTAGAGGATTAGGAATTATGACCGTGGTCACAATTTGAATTTCATAGAATTTTGATGTTTCACCAAATGTAATTTTCCTTTTGATTTTTTTTCAACTATAAAAATTTAAAAACCATTCTTGGCTAGCAAGCCATATAAACCTAGAGGGTGGGTTGGGTTTGGTCAATGGACTATAATTTGCTGACCTCTGTCATGACAGATTTATTAAAGATAAATAGCTGAATGAAACAATAAGTGAGAAACAGATGGCCAAACTGAAAAAGTGAATGAATTAAATGTAATTAGTATTATATAACCTGGATAGTAAATGGATCGTTTTTCAAAAATTAAACTTTAATCACATCAGGCCTAGTTAAGTTTTGTTTAATTCATGTCTTCATTTGAAAACTGATAAGGGTGCGGCTACTATTTCAAGTAAAGATCATTTTTGCATTATAAAAATGTCTAATTATTATAGAACATTAAGAACATTTAGAAGAGTAGAATAATCAAAACACAAGCTCTATCCAGTGGTGACTATTGTTATTTTTCAATGTATTTGGTAATTTTATATAACTTATACTATGCATATAATACATCTAATTTAAGTCTTTAAATATAACAAAAAATTTCCATGTTATAAGATTTTTCTTAAACATCATTTTAAATGATGGCTTTTATTTTAGTAACTTTCTATTATCGAATGATTTCTTTGGGAACCAGTTGCTTCTCTATTTATATTAAATATGTAATTCTTTAAAAAATTATAATTTAGCCTACTTTCCTACTTATTAATCGGAGCACAGATATATGTCAGAATTTTATGGCTCTAAATTGCCTCAGGACCTCATTCCCTAGAATCTCCTCTTTCCACCTTTTTTTCCCTTTTTGTTCCACTTTTGTGTCCCACCCTCATTCTAGGCTGATTTACTCCCACATGCAGGAGATCCAAGAAGCATGACCTCTCCCTCTGATTGCTCAGTGCTGAACTGATAGCCTGGCTTATATGGCCCATAACATATGTTTCAGTGACCCATGTTCCAAAATCACTCCTTTCTATTTTTTGCCTCCAGTCCACTTAAAAATGTGTCTCATCGATAACTTGATTTAAGCTAGTGGACGGGAGAAAACCATTTGAGCAAACGAGCATCTTCCCAAGTGTGTTCCAAGATGTTCTAAAGAAACAGGGCTCCCTCACGTCATGATTCTTCCCTAAGCAGCCTACCCCCAAACTGCAAGGCCATTCACACGAAAGTCTCGTGTAAAGGCTCCCCAGCAAGAGCAGATCCCTCCCCCAGATAGGATCCAAGATGTGTCCAGCTGTGCCAGCTCAAACGCAGTTCTCCATGCCATGCTGAGAATATGGGGAAAACGCCTGTCTCCTGCAGCTGCAAAGTACCTGTTTGTTCCCTTTCGCAGCAAGTGATGTTTTTCCAAGCCCTTCGCTGGATCCTGATAGCCAGCACGGGGCTCTGCTTTGCTTGAGTGTTCTTTTGCCCCCATGGTAAGGCTGTCTGCTCTTTTAGAAATCTGTCAATGCACAGTGTCCTCTGACATGTTCTTCCTCCTGCCTGGCCCTGCATTTTCAGTCAAAGCAGACCATTGGGCATTTCAATCTGCTAGGCCCTTTTGGGTTCCATGCTCCCACTCCCCACTCTAAGCCAAGTGTGGCTGATTGCATTTTGGCTGCGCTGGGACAGAGAGCTCTCTGTTACCTAAGTGGTCCTCTGCAGAGACATGATGCAAACAACAGAGATTTCATTAACAGGGATCACACCTTCCAGAGAGAGGCTCGGAGTCTCTCTTTCCAGAAACAACCAATGTCTCTACTCACCAATTCTCTTTTCTTTTTTTCCTCCCTCTTCTTCTCCTAGTCCAGAAAACCATCTTTTTAGAGTGGGTGGGAAGGCTGTGCACTCTGCTTTCACTACTAATATTTCTCCCAAATTATTTGTCTCTGCCTCCAATTGTGTTTTTCCCCTAAGGAGTTAGACTTCTGGAAGCCAGTTGTAGAATGGCAACTGTTTTCTCTGCTTTCTACATTCCTGTCTGCCCCCCACACCCCGGCACTGCATACAGAAAAGAAAAGTGGCTTTAATTGGAGCAGTGCAGGAGTGGGAACTGTCTGGAGAAAAAGATACTGGTTCCTATCTCAAAAAATATTATCCTCCCACATTTGTGTACCATTGACTTTGTTTCCCTAACTTATTACCAGGCTACTCAACCTATTAAAAATAAACGATTACCTTTAAATGTCTACAGAACACATTATACACAATGCTACCTTTGAGCATCATACTTTTGAAAGCACTTATAATCTCATTTCAGGTTTTCTTCTGTGACAGAAACCTAAGAGGTGTCATCTATGTCCTTAATTTCTTCCAAGTGACATGGGGGAAGGTAAGTAACAAAAAGAGCAGAAATGGTAAACATTGGAGTTTTTGTTTTTTTTTTAATCATTGTAGCTTAGGAAGCTTTTACAAAATGGCTATTAATTAATTCAATACGTTTTGATTATTGCCATGTATCAGGTACTGTGGTAGACGTTATCCATTCATACCAGATTTCATTCATCACAGTAAATCTTGGAAGTAACAGATCCTGTTCTCAGAAGTCAGTTTTTATTCTTCTTGGAGGATTTCTTGATACTATATCTCATATTCCATCATGGATCATAAGCATTTTAGAATTGCGCTAATTTAAGTTTCTGTGATGACGGAATTGTTCTATGCCTGTGCTCTCTAGTATGTTAGCCACTAGTTACATTCAGCTATTGAACCCTTTAAATGTATCCAGTGCAACTGAGGGCCCGAATTTTTGTTTTTATTTTGTCTTAATGGAGTTATATTTAATTTTTCTACCATTTTTGAGGTATAATTGAAACATAAAATTGTATCTGTTTAAAGTGTATGACATGTTGTTTTAATATACATGTATATCGTGAAATGATGACCAGAATCAAGCTAAATAACATATCCACCACCTCACATAAGTACTGTGTCTGTGTGTATGTGTGATGGATCAGTTACAATCTACTCTTCAAACACATTTCAACACAGTGTTACTAACTGTACACTGTGCCATACATTTGGTCTCCAGAACGGATTCATCCTGCACAGCTGAAACTTGGCACACTTTGATCAATATTTCTCTGTTTTCCACACCCCATCCCTGGCAGCCATCACTCAATCTTCTGCTTCTATGAATTTTTCTATTTTAGATTCCACATGGAAGTGGCATCATGCAGTTACTATTTGTCTTTCTATGACTGGCTTATTTCACTTAGCTTAATGTCCTCCAAGTTCATCAACATATCAAGGTTTTCTTTTTTTAAGGTTGAATAATATTCCATTATGTGGAATGGAATACCATATCTTATATATGTGTTTTCTAACATATTTTCTTTATCCATTCATCCATTGATAGACACTTAGACTGTTTCCCTATCTTTGCTCTTGTGAATGAGGCTGTAGTAAACTTGGGCGTGCGGATATCTCTTGGAGATACTGATTTCATTTCCTTTGATTATGTGCCCCAAAGTGGGATTGCAGGATCGTATGGTGGTTCTATTTTCAATTTCTTGAGGAACCTCCATTCTTTATTTTTTATTTCTTTATTATTTTTTTAAGATTTTATTTATTTATTTGACAGAGAGAGAGAACACAAGTAAGCAGAGAGGCAGGCAGAGAGAGAGGGGGAAGCAGGCTTCCTGCCAAGCAGAGAGCCCTACACGGGAATCCCAGGACCCTGACACCATGACCCGAACCTCCATTCTGTTGTCCATTAATAGCAGTACCAATTTACATTCCTGCTGTCTGTATAGAATTCCTTTTCTCCCTACCCTCACCAACACTTTTCATCTCTTATCTTTTCAATAATAGCCATCACAACAGATGTGAGGTGCTATCTCATTGAGGTTTTGATTTGCATTTTCTTGATGGTTAGTAATGTGGATCACCCTTTCATATACCTACTAGCCATTTCTATGACTATTTGAGAAATGTCTTCAAATTCTTTGCTCATTTAAAAATCAGATTTTTTTTCTATTAAATTTTTTTAGTTCCTTATATATTTGGGATATCAACACCTTTTCAGATGTACATTTTGCAGATATTTTCTCCCATTCCATAGGTTGTCTCTTCACTCTGTTGTTTCTTTTGCTGTGTATTAGTTTTGTTTGTTTGATGCATTTTCCCATTTGTCTATTTTTGCTTTAGATTTTAGATTTGGGGGTCATGTCCAAAAAAATCATTGCCCAGACCAATGTCCGGAAGTTTTTCCCTGTTTTCTTCTTCTTCTTCTTCTTCTTCTTCTTTTTTTTTTTTTTTAAGATTTATTTATTTATTTATTTATTAGTTAGAGAGAGAGAGAGCAAGCGAGCACAGGCAGACAGAGAGGCAGGCAGAGGCAGAAGCAGGCTCCCTGCCGAGCAAGGAGCCCGATGTGGGACTCGGTCCCAGGACGCTGGGATCATGACCTGAGCCGAAGGCAGCTGCTTAACCAACTGAGCCACCCAGGCGTCCCCCCTATGTTTTCTTCTAGTAGTTCACAGTTTAGGTCATATCTTAGAGTTTGTAGTACTTTTTGAGTTGATTTTTCTTTATTAAAGTATAATTGATATGTATCAGTATATTAGTTTAGGTGTACAACAACAGTACAACAGTGCATTAGTTTAGATGTACAACAACAGTATACGTATGGTTGCAAATTTTCTTCTCATATAATGAGAACTTTTAATATGTACACTCTTAGCAACTTTCAAATCTATGACATAGTATTACTAACGTCATCATCCTGCACACTAAATCCCCAGGGTTTATTTGTCTTATAAATGGATGTCTGTACCTTTTGATCATCTTCACCCATTTTGCCCACCATATTCTGTGTTCTTGGCATGTTTGTTGAAAATCAATTGGCCTTGTATGCATGGATTTATTTTTGGACTCTATTCTGGTTCATTGGTCTATATGTCTGTTTTTATGTTGGTCACATACTATTTTGATTACCACAGTTCTGTAGTACATTTTGAAAGCACACAGTGTGCTGCCTATAGTTTTTTGCTCCCCCCCTTCCCAGGATTCCTTTGGCCATTACGTGTCTTGGGCTGTTCTATATGAATTTTAGGATTGTTTTTCTATTTCTGTGAAAAATTCCATTGGGATTTTGGTAGAGATTGTATTGAATCTGTATAAAACTTTTCCTCTAATATCAGGAACAAGATAAGGATGCCCCTTTTATTTAACATAACACTGGAAATTCCAGCCAGAGTAGTTAGGGGAGAAGAATAATTAAAAGGCATCCAAACTGGAAAGGAAGAAGTAAAGTTGTTTCTGCAGATGACATGTAGTCAAAAAACCTGTTAGAATTAATAAACGAATTCTGCAAAGTTGAAGGATACAAAATTAACATACCCAAATCAGTAGCATATCTATGTGCTAACTATGAGCTATCTGAAAGAGAAATTAAGAAAACAGTCCCATTTATAATAGCATCAGTAATAAGAAGTTGTGAATAAATTTAAATGAAGAAGTAAAAGAACTTTACACTGAAAATTATAAAATATTAATGACAGAAATTGAAGAAAATATAAATAAAATGGAAAGATATCCCATATTCATGAATTGGAAGAATTAATATTATAAAGTGTCCCTATTACCCACAATAGTAAGTTTAAATTTAAATAAGAACTCCATGTGGTTGTGACTACTGTATTGGACACATGGTTTTAGAATATTCCCTAGAGACTTACCAAAGTAACTGATCAATTCATCTTTTATCAAATTTCTGGTGCTTTTAGAATTTTGGGAGAAGCAGAAACCAACAGTGAATTTAAACAACAGAACAGTGTGCTCAAAAGAAACAGTGGACTAATGAAATTAAAAAGAGGTAGTACATGGCTGGCAAAAAGGTGAAAGACCAGAATAGTTTGAGAAAGCAAGAGAATAGTTCCCTCAGCCATGCTTCCTATCTGCACCAATCTGCTTTGGATGACCCATAGGGTTGAACAAACATCCTGTTTCTCTCTTTATTGCTTTATTTGCTTGAAGTTTAAAGCTGCAGGAGAGCATGCATCCTTGGCTACACACATGGTCCTTTCCTTTGAAGTGAGAACAAATATCAAGTTTTTCTCACTTCCGCAAGAAAAGCAAGCACCTGCATTAGGCTCCTGCATTTACTATATTCTACTTACCTTGTACAATGGGGTAGAGAGTTTCTCATTGGGAAATTTTGGAGTTATTAGGAAGATGAATAATTTTTGGTACCTCACAGATTCACGAATGTCTCTAGATCTTGAGGGTTAATAAGACAGTTTCATCAAAACAAAACAAAACAAAAAGACAGTTTCATCAAGATGGATAAAAGTATCTAATTGATGAAATCATTCAATATCGCCCCATCTTTGATCATTCTGGTAAATTACTGAATTATGCTAAATTAATAAATATCACTAATCATGATTTCAAGATAATTGGCCTTATTTTTGAGATGAGGAGATTTTAGTTCTTGTACTTAGAGTCCACCAAAATTGTCATTAGTAAGTTGTGGAAAACTTGCCAGTTATTATCCTATAAGTAAATAGACATAAAGACTCAAAATCTTAATGAAGTCTAGAATAATATAAAGTATATCTTTCATATTGGATCACCATTATTACTTGATTCTGTTTAAATATGTAAGTCAATATTTTGAGCTCTGTTAAGCTCAAAATGGGGGGTGCTGTCTCTCCTAAGGGGACAACAATTTGTTTTGGGGAGAGAGGAGAAAAAAATTACTATTTTTTAAAAATACAGCACAGATAGATTCATTATTTGTGCAGTAAATTTGTCATGTTAACATTTCAGGAGAAGGGAGGCATTCAGGAAATAAAAAGTAGAAAATGATTTCTTAAGGGGATGATAATGAAAAAAGGTTGAGAAACACTATTTCGGAGCTTGGCATTGAGATAGAGGCCAAAATATAAAATGCAAAATAATGCAGCCGAAGGCAATGGCCTTCCACCTTCTCATTGTTTTCTAGGCATTGTCTATGGGGTTAATGTTCGTACAAAAACAATTTGTGACCCTTAAAACACTTATGTGGATTATTTTTCTCTGGAATTTTCTTTACAGTTGGGGATGTCAAGCAGGTAGAGAAATCTTTTCCCTAAATGTGTTTAAGAATCAGTAGAGTTGTATGACCTTAGGACTCAAAGTTCCCCTAAATATCCTGTAGTGGGTTTCTCTCTTTCTCCTTGGAGGCCTGACCTCCAGTATGAGGAGTAAAAAGAGTACTACTACTAACTTCCCATATGGAAGTCACTATGGGAGTAAAAACATCTGTAACCAGAGCTGGCAAAACTTATAGCCTCATCTAGCAGTTTGACCTCCCAAGACTGGCTTTTACTCTGAGTTCCGTGGGGTTTGCCTTCTGTAATGTTTGTTGTTGTTTTGTTTGTTTTGTTTTTAAGAGGGAAAGAGGCAGGAGAGGGACTGGGAAGAGGGAGAGTCTTAAACAGCCTTCACCCCCCTTCGTGGACCCAGTGCTCCATCTCACCCCCTGAGATCATGAAGTCAGTCAAATTCAAGAGTCGGATGCTTAACTGACTGAGCCACCCAGGCTCCTCGCCTTCTGTAATGTTAATAGTCACATCCTCACTTACATTTTTGTTGTTATGGATAAAGAAACTTCTTCAGGGACGCCTGGGTGGCTCAGTTGGTTAAGCGGCTGCCTTCGGCTCAGGTCATGATCCCAGCATCCTGGGATCGAGTCCCATATCGGGCTCCTTGCTCGGCAGGGAGTCTGCTTCTCCCTCTGCCTCTGCCTGCCTCTGCCTGCCTCTCTGTCTGCCTGTGCTCACTCTCTCTCTCTAACAAATAAAAAAAAAAAAAAGAAACTTCTTCAGAAATGACTTAGACCTGCTGAGAACCCTTCATTTTGGATGAAGCTTCATCTACTGTGTATGTAAATGGAGTTCTATCAGCGGACAACAGATGCCACAGAAACCCTTAACATTCACAAAAAAGTATCACCGTGTGCCAGGGTCTCAGGCATAAATGGAAACCAAGATCTGAGTGCAGGTGGAGTTAATAATCTGGGAATACATACTGTTTAGACTTAGAAACTTGGATATATCATGATTAGTGAAATAAATTATGAGCACAAATTTCAGCCCACTTCTTGGTTGTGGAAATTGAACAAAATATGGGCTAATAAAATATTTCTGTTAGTCACTTACTATATTTGGAAATAGGATGCTTTCCTGATTCATCCCAAGATGTTATTCAGAATTAGAAGACAAACCGTAAGCCAAGATTTAATTTACTAGTGAGCTACCCTCATCGGGTTTGGCAGTGTTGAAGGCTCAATCAATCCTCTGGAGGTCAGTGGGTCTGACCCTGAGAAAACCTCAGTAACAAATATCTAACTTCTGTCTTCTCTGTGGTTACTGAGTGAGCTGAGCTTACTAGCAATGCTCAATGTGTCTGTCTTGTCTGACTGGAATTAATAGACTCAGGTTCTTGCCACTGACTTGCTCTATGACCCTAGACAAGTCATCTGAACTCACTTGCTCTTTCTTAATTGGGAAAGTAAATGAGGAAATGAATACCAGTTTCCTGCACACTTCACAGAAAATTTATGGTAATGTCAGAGGTACAATAATCCTTTAACAGATTATTTGGGAAGAGGCACTTTGATGCATTCATTTAAAAAATATCAAACTTGCAAGTAAGAGCTACCTGCTTTTGCAGCATGGCAACAAAGATACCGATGCCTAATTCTCTTTGTTTGTCCTTGCAAGGGGTAATTAAGGTTTACATTTGACATCAAAGTAATGTTTAGGTAAGCCATGAAGCCAAAATTCAGAAGGGACCAAAGTATAAAATACTGATACAAAGTCTCGTTCATTATTCATTATTTTCATAGTTCAAGGATTTTATTTATTTATTTTACTTAAGATCAGTTCTCTCTTCCCAAATGCTAGGACTTCCCTGCTATTATTCTACAAAGTGTATAGGTCCCAAATTATTTTCTTGGGATGACAAGTGTGAAGGGGAAGTAAGAACAAAATGTGTTGCAAGCAGACCTCACCTCTGTGGGAATATCAAGAGGCTAGGTGCTGGCAGGGCTCTAGACCCGTATGGTTGAGTTTGCCCTTGAGAGGAGGTGGGAGTCGGGACTTGGGGTAGGCAATAAGCATAAGAAATACTAACATAGGGCGCCTGGGTGGCTCAGTTGGTTGAGCAGCTGCCTTCGGCTCGGGTCATGATCCCGGAGTTCCGGGATCGAGTCCCGCATCGGGCTCCCAGCTCCACGGGGAGTCTGCTTCTCTCTCTGACCTTCTAGCCTCTCATGCTCTCTCTCACTGTCTCTCTCTCAAATAAATAAATTAAAAAAAAAAAAGAAATACTAACATAATGCTGCTCATAGTGGTCTCTCACTGGGTCCTTTCAGTGGGTTTGCTACCTCTTGGGTCCTTCTCCTGCCAAACTCCCAAAGCTCTCTGTTAGTGGAGAAAATACCTACCCATCTCTCCATTACTCATCTGAAACTCTGTGTCTCTCTCATTCTTTCACAAAATACTTCCTTGGGATTGAAAAGTAGAGAAGAGAGAGAGTTTGGGGGATGCTAAGTATCTCCATTCCTTGTGGCTCTGGTGACACGGGCAAGGCAAAGAGGAAATTTAGGATGTTTGCCTTTAAGAAAATGATTCCCTCCCTTTGGCATTTAAGGGATTTAGTAAAGATAGGAACTGGTGGCCACTTTGGAAAGCTGGTTGGTATTACCTACTAGAGCAGACACTCCACTTACAGGCTCAGATCCTTAATTGAGACTGAAGGACCTGTTTTCTCAGCTGCTGGAAGGGGTGCTAGTGGGCAGCCCTCAGCAACAGGAACTGCATCCGTACAGAGACTTCACCCAAGGTCTCTTTCTTGGGGGAAGCCTGAATCTAATATGAGGTCAATGGGTGTATGCAGTGATCTCATCCCACAGCCTCAGCTTACAGTAACTGAGGCACTATCATAGCTCCAGGGATCTCCGTGGAACTGACTATAGCCTTATTTTGCTCGACCTTGCTTCTTTCTCATCTCTCATGAGCACTTGCCAGCTTCTTGTGTAGAAATCTCAGTTATAAAATGGGGAAACAAATGTACAACATCTATAAAGTTGGAGAAAGGTATATGCATGGTTCAGCAATTCTAATATTAATTATATTCCTTACAGAAACTTGTGTATATCTGTATCCAGATGCGTGTAGATGAGTGTTCATAACAGTGTGATTTGTAAGAGCCCCATAATGGAAAAATCTAAATAAATTGAAATATCCATCAGTAGAGGAATGGATGAATTCCTGGTAAAACCAAACTTATATAAACTAATGAAATTAAAACGAATGAACTCTAGCTGTATAGACCATACCACGGATGAATCATACATAAATTTGCATATCTTACATATCAGTATACCTGTATGGATATCTGAGTGAAAACAGTGGGATACTGAAGAGGATGTGTGTATATATATTCACTATAGCCTGGGAATAACCTGTATACATAGGTTTAAAACTATAAAGAAAAGTAGCTGATCAGCATAAACTTCAGGATGGTGGTTAGTTTTGGAAGAGAGGGATTATAATCAACTGAGAACACGCAGGGGAGTTCTGGAGAGTGGAATATTTCTATTCCTATACTGAGGTGGTGTTAACATAGATGTTTGCTTGACAATATTTGACTATCTGACTACACATTTAAAATGTGTCTCTACAGGGCGCCTGGGTGGCTCAGTGGGTTAAAGCCTCTGCTTCAGGTCATGAGCTCAGGGTCCTGGGATGGAGCCCCTCATCAGGCTCTCTGCTCAGTAGGGAGCCTGCTTCCCCCTTTCTCTGTCTCTGCCTGCCTTTCTGCCTACTTGTGATCTCTGTCTGTCAAGTAAATTAAAAAAAAAAAAAAGTGTCTCTGTCTCATGAAGGACTATGGGATCCAGATTTAACTGGGTTGCATACCCTTAGAAGATTTTCTGGAACCCATTTATTTTGGTGAGTGTATCCTTAGGAAAGCCAACAGATCCTGAGAACTGCCCAAACATAAACTATCCTGAAACGAATTTTTCGTTAGCTATAGGCTATCTTTTAAAGAAATAAAGTCTCGAGCCTTAGATGTAAAACTGGTTTATGTAATCAGATCTAAGTGGAAAAGTTTTTGTTGGAGATACTGCTTTATGATTGGCTTTTAACTAAGAGTGTTTTAAGAATGTATGAAGTACTTCTGCGTAGGTGATCCTGCCCCTAGGTTGTGGCTGTCCTTAAATGTCCCCCCCCCAGAAGTCCGGCTTATAAATATGGCATTAGGGTTCTCATGCTGGCATATGGTGGGGAGACAGACGGCTGACTCTCTTGAACAGCTCAAGGCTACAGAACACACAGCTGGTGTGTGCTTCTTGGTTTGCACCTGCTGAGACCCACTGACTGAAGTCTTGTTCAGGTTGGACAAAGAAAGACCTTGTAGTCAATTGAAACATATCAGTCCCATGACTTCCTTTCTCCACCACCACCAACCATCAGGCCTTGCCTAGAATCAGGGAGGGCTATGACTTTGCACTCTTCTCTTTACAGTCATTCATTCATTTATTCATTCAATATGTATCTGTCAGGTTTCTCCTTTGTCTCAAGCATTGTTTCTAGAACTAAGGTACATAAATGAGAGAAAAAGTTAGACAAATATCCATGTCTCAGTGGAGCTCATAATGTAGTAAGGCATCCTTCATATTATTCCTCTCTACATTTTAGGAGTATAGAAGGCAGCTTTAAAGCTTGTCTTTGACATAAGTCTATGAGAAGAGTCTCTCATTTAGAAACAAAGAAAGGGGGCGGAGGGCTGTTTCTGGTTACCCACCTAAAATGAGGGGAAAAATAAGTGGTTCTCATGTCTTTTATATTATTTATTTCATGATAAAGTTTCTGGCAGAAAGGAATATGATCTGGCTGTAAAAGCTCACAATGAACTAGATGGTTAAATCACAGTATCCAGATTTTAAATACCGTGGGTTTCAAGTCTTTTTCTACTTTTTGCATCGGAGTGAGTTTCAAAATGTATTTCAACTTCTTCGTGCTTTAGAAGTTTGGAATCTTCAACATCCAGGCAATAGGATTGCTCTGAGGAGTAAGTGAAGTCATGGCTTTAAAATGCAGAGTCCAGAGCACATGTTGTGTAGGGTCTCCTGAATATCCAGTTCCTGCATTCCTGTTCCCAACAAAGCCCCTGTGGATTTCCCAGCCACTGTGTTCTGTTAGATCTGAGAACCATGGTCAGAGTTGGGCCCTGGTTGGTTTAATCTACTTGGTGCATCCCATTCTCAGGATGCAAATACTAATTTCAAGATGGCGCATAACTCAGTTTGGGGCAATGAGACTTAAGGGGATATTGTCTGTGGGCCTCGGGGATGAAGATTTCTTGCTCTTCTGCATGAATTCCCCAAAGAGATACCCCTTATCTCTGCTGAGAGTGAACCTGGAAGCGTAGTTACTGCTGGCCGCCATCATGCAAGGAAGCTTTGTCCTGAGAAAGAGTATAGTTCAGTCTTTGGGAATGTCATTAAGTTATGGGAGCAAACCTCTACTCTGAATAAGTTCATTATGTGAACTAATACCTTCTCTTTCTTGTTTATGCCTAATTGATCCAATTAAAAAAATGTCTAAGTACCTAAACACATAACTGTTCATTAAATGTAACAATTATATCTTGAGTCATATGGCAAAATGTGTTGAACTTAACTGGGAAAATTCCTTAAAATATCAATGAAATTTCTAAATAGGAGAGCCATCCTGGTACCTGGTATTCTAGCATATGGCCTATAAAATTTCACTCACTGTTTTAATTTCTCTTCTGGAATGGAATACTAAGAAGAGAAGACCTAGAAGGAAATACATGGATTTCCATTCTTTACCGTACAAATTAAAAATTTACATATCTAAGTTTAATCTTAGTAATATTCAACTCCCTTGCCTACATACCTTCCTCACTGCCTTTTATTTCGCTACAACCTGCTCTTTCTCACCCCCAGAAAATGCCTCTAAATCCCTGAACCTGTCAGGTTTCACAAGCATGTAATTTTACTTGAGCTAAATTCTAAACACCAGTAAGAGGTGAATTTGACATGGGAACTGTGAAAGAGTCTTATCTACAGTGACACAACCGCTGCCACCCTAATATCTATTAAGTAGCACAGAATTATAGTGTAACAACTCTGAAATTGCTTGTGACACCTGCATGAATACCAGATAGATTCGTTGTGTTCAGACTTATTACAAAAAGCACTTTCTGAATTTTAAATGATTAAGACTCTTACAAATTAATAGCTACCGAGTGAGTTTACTTTCTAATGTACATATATTATTTAAAGATCACAATGCTGTTAAATTTAGGCAATGACGCAATAATATTGCCACTTACTAGAAAGGGTCATTTAGAGCAATATCCCTAATCTGGAAAGCTTTCAAATGGCATTATTTTAAGAAAACTACACCCCCCTCTTTAAGTGCTACATGTCATTCTCCCCATCTCCCTGGAGAGGAAGGAAAAAAAAATAAAGAAGAAAGTGATAAATGTCCATATTATGCAGAATTTGCCTTTTTGAAATCCCATTCCCCATTGCACTAGCTGGAATTTTATAGAGATATAAATCACAAAGAAATAAGGAGCTAGTAATGAGATAGAAGTATATTTGAAATATGATGCAAATTCGTACCACCTGCTGAGCAAAAGTAGTCTGCAGAGACTGTCCTGGAAACCGTGATGCCATTAGCATCTTGTAAGCTCTAAATTTGCAGCAAAAGAATAGAGGAATTATGTCTGTGAAATGCCAAAGGCCACTCTGATTTATCTCTCAGCAGAGTGTTTCAGCCACATCCACATAAATATTTTAACAGGAATTTAATTTTCATTTTAGTCACATAATAAATCTTTTTACACACCATCATTTTGTCCTAAATGAGTTGCCTTTTTCATGCAATTTGTGTTCATTCTTCTTTTGTGTTTGATAAATACAATTTTAATATACAAAGGAACAATGGTTTTATTTACACAAGAGCCTTGCCACGGGCCGTTTAATTTTAGCCATGAATTCTATTTATTTTAATAACAATTTATACCACAGTGACCAATTGGCCTATATATAACTTCAGCATTTGTTCTCAGGCCTTCGGGACCATTAGGAAATTGGGACAATGAGGGGATGGGAAGTTCGAGTAATGCTCTAAGTGGATCTCCTTATTGGATTCAAGTTTAGATGCATTGACTGTAAGGTTTGCACGTGGCTCGGTTCTCCTTCTGATTGTCAGCGTGTCTCATCAAATGGCATGTGAGAACCGTGGGCAGCGTGGGTCTGCTGGAATCTCACCATATTTAAGTTTCATGGGTCAGCCTGGTTTCTTGACTATGGTGACATGTTATAAATACTAAAAGTGATGGTCAATCCTTTGGAACTCCCCAGGAGAACAATAAAAGGTATTGCCTTTCATGTGTTCATTGAGAAAACTTACAGCAGTAAGCAGGCCCCATCAACCCCTAGTGTATATTAACCTGGTGCCAGTCCCTCAAACAAATTCCACAGTTGTGGTCAAGATATTAAATTTGCTGCTTGCAAATGGGTCAGCCAGCTGGTGTGTTGGACAACCACGACTGAAATCTCTGTATTATCTCCTTTCCACTTTCATTTGAAAATATTTAGTTGTAACTTTTTATTTAAAAAAATTCACAAAAGCAAAAAAAAAAAAAAATTCCGAGAAGCGAGAACTTAATTTTGAGGGTAAGGAGGCCTTAAAAAGCGTAACACAATTGTTAAAGCACTACAAATTTCTGCGTCTTTATCAAAGCCTGCTGAAGTTGTAATTGACTGTGGGTGAGCAGGATGAGAAAGAGATCCATATATTTTGGAACAGAGGATACCTTAGGAAGAGTTTAAGAATGACTTTTTTCAGCCTTCCTATTTCTATACAAGGGAGGTAGATTTATTGCTGCCCCCACCCATTTGACCTTTGTTTAAAATGGAAACAGCAGAGCCCAGGTCAACCACAGCCAAAGGTCTAGATTTTGAGGATGTGTCTAAGAAAATGGTGAAAAATTAAACTAAATTATTTTTTTCATCCAAGGTTTCACATGGCATTTTCCCAAACATCTGCTTTTTCATTTTTTGTTTTACTAGTTTATTGCATGGTCTGAAATCCAACAAATATCTTTGTTCTCACCTGTATACTAAACACAAGAATCTCTGAAACAAAACAAAACAAAACATGGTAATAACAGAGCAGTAAAATGTGCCTAATATTTTAATAAATAGACATAGGATGAAGAAGGTTGATTAGCTCAGATTCATTGGTCCTCTTATTACTTATAGATGGCTCCTGGCCTTTTTCAGTTTCTTCTGTGTATCTTTCTCTATGTTTGATATTTCTACAGAAGCATGTCTATTGTCTTTGTATGAAGGAAAATTGTCTTCTTCCATTTATAAACAATAATTAAACTAAGTATTGTTTATACCATTAATTCTCTTCATTAGCTCTGTCTGAATGTTTTCACTTCTTTTTTGTGTGTGAATTGTAGTTATGTTTTGAGGCGCAGTCAATCTACTACTACATTTGGTTGTTCACACATTCATTTATGCACGTGCTCATTCATTCATTGCTGATTATGATTCATGCACAGCCTGGATATGACTATAAAGGAGGGAGAATCCCTTCCTTCAGCTGCCTGGAAACATCTCATTCTCTCTCTCTTTCTTTAACATCTCATACTGTAAGTTTCTTTAATCTGTTATTTGACTTATCTTTGTATCTTGAGCAGTTTCCAAGAGAGCACCTTGCACATACTAAAAACTCAAAAATGTTTGTCGAAAGAGCGAGCAAATTATCTTGCATGTTTTATGAGGTTTGGTAAGCACTGATCATCTTAACTCAAAAATTTTCCTTCTTTGTTCAAACTAATAGAATAAAGATAAATGTGGTTTGATTGCACACAACCTTCAAACATAAGCATAAAATATGGTGTGCTAAGAGTTATAGTTTCAAGTATTTGTCCACCACTTACTAGTTCTGTGACAGTGTGCCTCACCTTCCTCATTGTTAGATTGCAGATGATTGATAGTTCCTAAGTAACCAAGTCTGTTTACTATTTGAATGAAATGAGGTCATGAGCCTAATGAGTCTAATGCCTCATGTATAATTGGAATCTCAGAATTTCTTAGTATTGTTATTATTTTTATTTGTTGCTCTTACAGTTGTTAATTAGTATTAATATCAAGGGTTGTGACTTATATTCAAGCCCCTCTCCTTATACCTTTATATATTTAAGTTATTTTAAGATATCCAGCACCCTGGTTACGACCCAACTTTTCAGGCTTAATATTCACTGTGATGTTTGGGCTGCCACATAATTCCACAGTAAGAATAAGGTAAATAGCCTTTTTTTATGATCACAACTCCTATGATGCTCTTTTATCCTCAACAATAATAATAGAAAACATTTCATCTTTCACTTTTGTTAAATCTGAGGAAACTTACTTTTCTTTCTGATTACCGAATCTCCTGTTTTTCATTTCTTTTCCAGAGAGTTGAAAAGGACGTGGCTTTCTAACAAGCAGAAAACTGAATTCAGGGCTCCAATCATGTGATATTCCTGGAGAAAGGTAGCTGAGAAACATAATAATAGTATTGAGATTTCTTAAATGAAATGTATGATGGAAGTAAAAATTTTGGCCAACCTCTACCCTCAGCTCTCTGATAGGTCATTGAAATCATAAGCAAACATTTTACTTTTCCTGCCCTTACTTTGAGAAAAGGTTGGCATGCATAGTTTTACACTCCCTCTTTTGGTAATGGTCTAAGACCAGGCAAACCAGGGGAGGAAGACAATAAAGTAGACAGAGATTGATTAAGATCTTCATTTCCAGAGTGTCCTGATTTTAGTTTGGGTTTCCATTCTTCACTTTACTCTTAAGTGTAAAGATAAACCTTTGGTTAGTTGATGTTTGAAAGGGCTGGATTTGTGAAATATTTTTTGCTTCTCCATTAACTTTGCTTTAACCATGTCCCATGGCAGGAAGCAGAATAACTGATGTCATCATGTAAAACACAGTTTTCCAACTTAGCACTATTGAAATTTGGGGCAAATGATTCTCTGTTCTGGGCGACTGACCTGTGCATTGTAAGATGCTTAGCATCATCTCTTCTCATTATCCACTAGATGATGGTAGCATATCCTCCCAACCGTGACAGCCAAAAATGTCTCCAGACATTGCCAAATGTCCCACCAGAAGATGTGATCATATTCCAAACACTGGGTTTGGAGCTTTACATTCAATTTTTGCAATAACCCTGAGAAGAAGGCATTGTTGCTTTCAGTTTCACAAAGAAATGGAAATCTAGAGAGGTTAAGTAATTTCCCTACATTACACAGATAGCAAATGATCACCTTTTTCTTCTTTACCATTTTGTCCATTCTGATCCTTTTTTTGACATAAAGATAGGACTACTGAATCGTACATTTGCAGTTGTAAAAATGGGAAAATTATGGAAGGTAAAAGCATACATAAATTTCAGATATTTCCACTTATAGAATATAGAAAGAGAAAAGATATAATGGCCATTATGAAGTATAAAATGAAAATGAATATGAAGGCTCTACGACATTGTCAGTAATTAATACTTAGCTCATCTTTGGGCTCTGTGTTGGATAATTATTCCTTTCAAAAAAATCATATTTCCTTTACTAAGTAGTTCTGGCTTTTTCACTTAGATTGGAAAGACCCAGAAAACATGGAAACCAAATGCAGTGTGGAATCTTGGGTTGGATCCTGGAGCAGAAAAAGACATTAGTAGAAAGCTGGTGACATATGTAATTTATTTTGTAGTATTGTTCTAATGTTAATTTCTTGCTTTTGATCATTGTATGATGGCTATGCAAGATGTTAGCACAGGGGAAACTGGGAATAGAGGGTATACGGGAAGTCTCTACTATTTTTGCAACTTTTCTGTACATATAAAATAGTTAAGATTAAAAATGTTATAAAATACAACAAATGAAATATATTAATAATGAAAACAAATTATATCAAGAAGAAGAAGATCTAGGTTTCTGTTGCTATTCTACTACTTTCTACTCTCATTTTTACCTTGGGCAGTTAAAATCTGTAATATTAGCCGTTTCACTATAAAACAGGTGATAATAATATCTGAATATCTAATCTATTCAAAGACATGATTGTAAACCAGATAACCTTGTGAAGTTGTTCTGATAAATATTTGCCTGTCTGGGGCGCCTGAGTGGCTCAGTTGGTTAAGCAACTGCCTTAGGCTCAGGTCATGATCCCGGAGTCCTGGGATCCAGTCCCGCATCGGGCTCCCAGCTCCATGGGGAGTCTGCTTCTCCCTCTGACCTTCTCCCCTCTCATGTTCTCTCTCTCTCTGAAATAAATAAATAAATAATCTTTAAAAAAAAAAATTTGCCTGTCTGTCTTATATCTAGATATCTGTCTATGTATATCCATCGAAAAACACGCACACACACTCTACAGAGCTTTCTGTTAAAAAACATTCAAACTGGGGAGGAGTCAAGATGGCGGAGAAGTAGGAGGCTGAGACGACATCAGCCAGCAGGAGATCAGCTAGATAGCCTATCAAACCATTCCGAACACCTACAAATCCATCAGGAGATCGAAGAGAAGAAAAACAACAATTCTAGGAACAGAAAATCGACCACTTTCTGAAAGGTAGGACCAGCGGAGAAGTGAATCCAACGGGACGGGAAGATAGACCCCAGGGGGAGGGGCCGGCTCCCGGCAAACAGCGTAGCACAAAATCAGAACTTTTAAAAGTCGGCTCCACGGAGGGACATCACTCCAGAGGCTAAACTGGGGTGAAGACCTCACGGGGACAACGTGGACTCAGGTCCCACGGGGTCACAGAAGGATCGGGGGCGTCTGAGTGTCACAGAGCTCACAGGTATTAGAGCGGGGAAACCAGCTGCGGAGACAGAGCCAAGGAGTGGGCTCTCAACTCGGGGCTTCCTAGAGCTGTGCTCTGCGACACGGGCCGGTGCTCTGTGCGAGGGGTCCCCACAAGATCCGGGGAGACTCCGACCCGGGAGAGCTCAGGGATCTGCGGGGTCCGGAGACTCCAGGTGGGACTCTGCCAGAGACAGAGACGCTTGGTCACAGGCTGGGTGAGCTCGGAGCACTCCCAGAAGCCAGTGAGACGGGACTGATTACGCACGATTTTCTCTGAGCGCGGTCTCCGGGCGCGCGCAGTCCGCGGGTGCGCGCAGTGGCGGCGGGCCCGCGGTGTCCGCGGGCGCGCGGTGTTTGCGGGCGGGCGCGCATGCGCACTCTCCGGCGCAAACGTGGGCTAGGGAGACTGTAGGGATTAAAAGCTTCTCTCTGAAGGCACACTGAAGACTGGGGCCCCTAGCTCTCGGCTCCTCTGAACCGGAGATTGGGAGGCCGCAATTGTCATTCCCGTCCTCCAGAACTCTACAGAAAGCGCGTTCAGGGAACAAAAGCTCCTGAAAGCAAACCTGAGAGGATTACTTACCCCGGCCCCTGGTAAGGCCGGTGCAAATCCGCCTGGGGCAAAGACACCTGAGAATCACTACAACGGGCCCCTCCCCCAGAAGATCAAAGAAATACAGCCAAGACCAAGTTCACTTAACAAGGAGAACAGCGGATTCTTATCTGGACAAAATGACAAGGCGGAAAAACTCACCACAAAAAAAAGAGCAGGAGACAGGACCGAAGGCTAGGGACCTAATCAATACAGACATTGGTAATATGTCAGATCTGGAATTCAGGATGACGATTCTCAAGGTTCTAGCCGGGCTCGAAAAAGGCATGGAAGATACTAGAGAAACCCTGTCAGGAGAAATAAAAACCCTTTCTGGAGAAATAAAAGAAATAAAGTCTAATCAAGTTGAAATAAAAAAAGCTATTAATGAGGTGCAATCAAAAATGGAGGCTCTTACTGCTAGGATAAATGAGGCAGAAGACAGAATTAGTGATATAGAAGACCAAATGGCAGGGAATAATGAAGCAGACCAAAAGAGAGACAATCAACTACTGGACCACGAGGGGAGAATTTGAGAGATAAGTGATGCCATAAGACGAAACAACATTAGAATAATTGGGATTCCAGAAGAAGAAGAAAGAGAAATAGGAGCAGAAGGTATACTGGAGAGGATTATTGTAGAGAATTTCCCTAATATAGCAAGGGGAACAAGCATCAAAATCCAGGAGGCGCAGAGAACACCTCTCAAAATCAGTAGGAACCGACCCACACCCCGCCATCTAATAGTAAATTTACAAGTCTTAGCGACAAAGAGAAAATCCTGAAAGCAGCACGGGACAAGAAGTCTGTAACGTACAATGGTAAAAATATTAGATTGGCAGGAGACTTATCCACAGAGACCTGGCAGGCCAGAAAGAACTGGCATGATATATTCAGAGCACTAAACGAGAAAAACATGCAGCCAAGAATACTTTATCCAGCTAGGTTATCATTGAAAATAGAAGGAGAGATTAAAAGCTTCCAGGACAAACAAAAACTGAAAGAGTTTGTAAACACCAAACCAGCTCTACAGGAAATATTGAAAGGGGTCCTCTAAGCAAAGAGAGACCCTAAAAGTATTACCAGAAAGGAACAGAGACATTATACAGTAACAATCACCATACAGGCAATACAATGGCACTAAACTCATATCTCTCAATAGTTACCCTGAATGTAAATGGGCTAAATGCCCCAATCAAAAGACACAGGGTTTCAGAATGGATAAAAAAACAAAACCCATC